>CAUYRH010026395.1:0-29602 GCA_963574655.1 Perodicticus potto
ATCTCAAAATAGTTTTGATTTGCATTTCTTCGATGATTGAGGATGGTGGAATTCCACCTTCTTTAATCTGGAAAGCACTCATTTATCAGAGCCGTCTTGGTCCCATTACATTGCTTGGCATTTATTAAGAGGACATTTTTCTACTTAACAATCCTTCTGCTATTCATGATTTATAGAAACCTTACTTTAAGTCCCCTCCCTTCCTCTCTCTCTTACAGTCAGAAAGGACTTATTCAAGCCAAGCCTCATGCTGAGCCCTTATGTTAGAGCAGAGAATGAGACAGGGAAGATCTCAACCTAACTTTCTTAGGGGCGGGCAGACAATAAATAAAATTAATAAGATAATTTCAGCTAGTTTTTTTCTAGGAAGGTGAAAAGTTCCATAGGATGAATAAATTTAGAGTTCCATTGTACACAAAGACTGTGATTAATACTATTGTATTATGCTCTGGAAATTTGCTGAATGAGTGGAAGTGTTGCCCTGAACACCTGCTTCTTCTCACTCCCCATCCAAGCTGCTCAGTCCTTGAATCCTGCATTCAGCTCAAGTTCATTCATTTCCCCCCATGTTCACTGTCTCCATCCTCACCCAAATCACCATTATCTTGTGCCCACAGCATTGCCTTGGCCCCCTGGCTAATTTCTCACCACAGTGAAACGAAATGTCGCTTAACGTCTTTTGGCCATTTTCTAATTAGATTGGAAATATTATTAATTTTTGAGGATATTTTATACATTCTAGGTGCAAGTCCTTTGGATATGTGTTTTGGAAATATTTTCCCCAGTACCTAGCTTATCTTTTCATTCTTTGACAAGGCTCTTTTGCAGAGCTAAAGTTTAAGATTTTGATGAAATCCACTTTATTAATTTTTCCTTTTTATGGCTTATGCCTTAGGTGTCAAGTTAAATAACTCTGCCTAGTATTAGATTCCAAAGATTTTCTCCTGCATTTTTTTCTAAAAGTTTTATAAGTGTAATGACTTGCATTTAAATCTGTAATCCATTTAATTTTTATATGAGATGCAGGCTTAGGTTGAGATTCTTTTTTAATTGGATGTTCAGATTTTCCAGAACAGTACTATTTGTTGAAAAGGCTGTTCATCCCCCATTGAATTTCTTCTGCACTTTTGTGAAAAAAAAATGGTTGAAAAATTATCTGGGCCTGTTTCTGTGTTCTCTACTCTGTTTAATTCATCTATGCATCTATCCCTCTGCTAATACCACACAGTCCTGATTGCTGCAGCTACAAAATAATTCTTGAAATTATTCTTCTCAATTTATTTTTTTTCCAAATTATTTCCCCTGTTCTAGTTTTTTTGCTTTCTCATAAATTTTAGAATAATCTTGTCTACATGTAAAAAAATATAGATTTACATAGGAATTGTGTTAAATCTGTATGCCAGTTTGAGGAGAATCTATATTTCCTGTCCATTTATCCATGGATACATTTTCAAATCCATCAATCCACATGTTTGAGATCTTTGAATTATTTCATCAGCGTTATGTCATCTTCGGCGCATAAGTTGTACATGTGCTCCGTCAGATTTGTACCCATGTATTTAAGTTGTTTGAATGATTGTAAAACTGTTGTCTTTTTAATTGCAATGTCCATGCATTCATTGATAGCGTGTGGAAATGCAAATTGATTTTTTTACTACGGTCTTTAGAGCGGTTTTAGTTCACAGCAACATGAAGAAGAAAGTACTGAAATGTTCCACGTGCCCCCTGCCCTGGCACGATCAACGTTCCCCGTCAGAGCGGGACATTGTCACAGCTGACGAATCTGCAGTGATATACCATAATCACCTAAAGCCTATAGTGCACATTATGCAATTGATTTTTATATATTGATCGTGTATCTCTTCACCTTGCTGAGTTCACTGATTTGTTCTTGAAGGGAATTTTCAGTAGGTTACTTGGGATGGTTTATATTAATTATCATGTCATCTACAAATAGGGAAAGTTTGGTTTCTTCCCTTCCAACCCTATGCCTTTAATTCCCTCTCCTTGACGACTGCACTGGCGAGAGCTTCCAGTATTAGACCTAACAAAAGCTGAGAGATGGACGCTCTTGCTTCGTCCTTAGCCTCATGGGGTGAGTATCCAGTATTTCATTATGAAGGATAAGGGTAGTTGCAGGGTTTTTGTAGATGTTCTTTATCAAGTTGAGGCAGTTTCCTCTATTCTTGATTTTCTGGGAGTTTTTAATCATGAACGGTATTGAATTTTATCAAATGCTATGGCATCAATTGATCGTGGGATTTTTCTGTTATCTGCCATTAATATAGTAATTCGATTACATTCATGGGTTCGTTCATGGGTTCAGTTCGTCTTGCAGTCAGACTCATATTTTCTTTAAACCTTTTCTAGAAATTCAGTAGGAACATGGGTTTGGCTCAGTTGTAAGAAACAAAGTCTTTTCAGTTGTTACTCTTGGTCCATTACCTGCTGTTTAAATGTTTAAACTGTTGTTGTTGTTAGTGAACATCTAATTGAACTAGTGATTTTGAGAATGAGTGTATAGAGGTATATATTTTTCTAAATCTACCCAGAAGAGTTCTGTTGAATCACCCCTTACAGGGAGATCCATTAAAATAGTCATCAACCTTTATCCTATCTGTTACTGCTGTCATTGGAATAGAAATTATAAATTGCTAAGTTATCTTGAGCCACTAGTTTTAGAAATAGTTTAAGGAGCATCTTGGATGATGAATCCTTCTTTGAAGTGCTGGAAAAACACGCTTAAATTTTTCAGAACAGACCTCTAGAGAGCTAGAAAACTTCACTAATTATTTCATAAAAGTAAACATGGGAAACAATGTTTCTTTTTTTTTATGTTGTCGTCCATATGTGGGTAGCAGGCACAGGGCCCGTAATTTGGAAATAATTTAAGCATGTTTATACCTTTACTCATTCTTTCCCTTACTGCAGATGGTTTTAAGACTTTGCTATTCTCCTTTTTGAATACGACTCTGGTCCTCACTGCTAACTCTGTGCTTTTATCTGCTTTAACCTGGCAACATCTTTTGGCTGTGTCAGCCACTACATTTATTTTGGCAGCTTTTGGGGATTTGGTGCTTCTTCTGGGATGAGATATTGTGAAGTGCAATGGATATACCCAAAATAGATTGTTATAATCACCAAGGCTATTTGGATTACAAACTCCTCGCTTGACCTGAAGAGGAAAAATCATTGCCAAATGCAAGATTAGTCCTAATAAATTGCTCATGAATATTATTGGATGGGTTCTAGGCATTTTTTTTATGCCTCTTTAAACTGTCATTCTCTGTACATTTTAGACATGTGTGAGAGCATTCAGGTCACTTGGGGCTTTTCCACTTCTGATTTAATTTTCAATTCCTTCTGCTTTTAGTTCTGCCAAGAAATAGTTCTTGGTGGATTTCACTTGATCTTGCCTGGCCTCTGGTTTAATGGCTTCTACAGGTCAAGATGGTGTGTTCTCCACACTTGCATACCACCAGCTACAGCAATGCAAGGGATGGGTGTTTGATTCCCCAGAAATTTGCTTCTTCGCTATATAAATACAGCTTAACATCATATGCAACTATGAGCTTACTAATATCAAGTATGTTTTCAAACTTTATTCTATGTTTCACACATCACTAAATATATTTTTAATATTATACTTACTTTAACTTCAGATGTTTGTAAAGGGAATTGCCACATCTGAGTACCTGAAATTGATTTTATGTGGGGGAGTAACTTTCCAGAAAGTGTTGGGAGACTGTATTTTGGTATAATCCTCAAGATTCTCTTTTTCTTCTTCTCCTGGTTTCGCACCTCTTATCCTTTTGCCCCTTTTTAGACGTTCTTTTTATGCTTTGTTTTTCACATATCTAATTGTTTTTCCCCGAGTTGATCACTTATTTTGTGAAGAAAAGGAAATTTTCTTCTACACTTCCACAGCAAAGAGCCTGATGTTGAGTGTATGGTGGAAACTCAACTAATTGAAACTGTTATTCCATGCTGTTCGTGTGGAGAATGGGCAAAAGCCATTCCTTATTTGCCAAGATCTTACCTCCCGTTAGGAAGATATGACGCTCATATGAATATATGATGGAAAATATGTGATAGGAGCCGTGGAGAGATAAGACCCAAGGGCTTGAAGACTATGCAGAAGCTTCATGAACAATTTGATATTTAATATAAGTCTTGAAGAAGGAGCTGGATTTAGAAAGGGAAAAACTAAAAGAAATGAGGGAAAATGTAGACTATTTTGGACAAACATTGCAACTTGAATGAAGGCAGAGTGGCAGGAAATTACTGACTCTGGTTGACAAGTGGCTTGGTTTCTAGCTCAACTATAGGACAGAGAAGCTGAGCTCTGTGTAAACACTGCCCTCCAGGCCAGGTGGCTCTGGCCCTAGCATTTTAGGTGGTACCTAGTTCTCTGCACCATCTCTGGGTTGACCAGTCCGAGCACGTGCATCTAGCTCAGGTGCCTTCTGTCTCTGGGGCACTCTGTGGCTGGGATCTGGTAGGAGGCAAGGCTGGAAGGTGGGGAGGGGCCCAAACTAGAGAGACTTTGAGAGTCAGCGTGAGGACTTTGCAGTGGTTTAATTGTGAAAATCATGACCAAAGCTGTGGTTTAGTAAAGCTTTCACGGAGGCAGTGGAGAAGGATTTGGAGTGGGAAGACCGGTTAGGGAGCTGTTTCGTAGTGATCAGAACCTAAAGCAGAGAGATGTGTAAGGGAAAAGAAAAGAGAGGACAGGCATAAAAGGCTTTTGTAACACGGAACAGGTTTTGGAAAATCCCAGACTCCTCTGTTCTCCTTCCCAGGAACCCCTCACTGTTCCCAGTTGCTCTGCAGCCTTCCACCCATTGAAACTGGGATATTCCTTGTTTCTGGAGGAGGGTGGATACAGCTTGATGAAGCAACTATACCTGGGCTTCCAGGATCGGAATGAGAGTTTGTTTGAAGGTCCACAGTGAGACAGTAATCTGAAAACAAGCATTTTATATTTCTGAGAGCGAGGCTTGTTGAGACACAGAAAGAAACAATAGCAGCAATAAAGGACCTCTGCTTTCCTACAAGCCCGAACCGACAGTCTAAGCATGAAATTTGGAGTAAACCATAGTATTGGGGCAGGATATGATGTCAGGACTATTTTCCTGAGAATGGAAAAGAAATGCTCAAGCAGGAGGCAGGAAGTAGAGAGATTCAGAGAGGTCAGGATCCTCTATTCGGTTTTTGGAGCCTGTGCATCTAGGGAGCAGGGAAGGAGGAGGCAGGAGAAACCCTGAGGCACTATCTTCTGAAGGGCATTGACATTGAGCTCCGGGCTGGGCGCTGACTGGTATAACAATACCTGAAACCACTGGATTGCGGTGACAGGAACAAAACCGGACACGATGGGCGGTCTGCTCCCTACAAACTGGAGGTGTAAGAGAACAGTTGAATTTGGTTATGGATAATAAAGTTATTTGCTTCCAAAGTCAGAGTTGATAGACGATGCCACCTTGGCTACAGTCTGAAAAGGCGGGACATTCAGGGCTGCTGCCTGGAGTGGGGTTAGGTTTTATGTTCATTTGCCTCACACTTGAGAAACTCAGATCCAGAGAAAGTCAGTGCTTTGTCAAGGTTATTAGGTTGGTAAGTGGGGTGCAGAAAGAATACAGAGATGCCATTGAATTGTAAATTGAAAGTTATTTTCCAAATAAGGGAACTTAGTAAGTAGAGCACTGGTTCTCAACCTTCCTAATGCTGTGACCCTTTAATACAGTTCCTCATGTTGTGGTGACCTCCAACCATAAAATAGTTTTCATTGCTATTTCGTAACTGTATTTTTTGCTATCGTTATGAATTGTAATGTAAATACCTGATATTAGGTGACTCCTGTGAAAGGGTCGTTCGACCCGCAACCTCAGGTTGAGAATGGCCGAAATAGAGTGATCTCTAAGCTGTGCCTGTGTCTAGTTAGGGTTGCGCTGGGCACTCTGCACCCTCCCCTGGGGTTCAGGTAGAGGCTCTGACATTGAGTCCTACTGCAGAGGCCTCTGTCCTGCTGTCCTGCAGAAGGCAGGGGACTTATGGCTTAAGCTCTGCCCGTTGAGTTTCTTTACAATTCCAGGATACTTCTGATTGACAATGCAAATATAACATGCATTCCATTTGACCTACATTTCCTTTCTAAATTATGTGTAGATATGACTGAAATTTCTGGCAGACTGATTAATTATTTTACATTAATCTAAAAAGCTTGTGCTTTGGGGGGCTTATGTTTTTCCATCTCTGATATAAGAATGATAGACATCAGCCTCCCTTAGTAAAATGTGATGACGATTTAGATAATAATCTCCTTCAGGAAGAGTTTCGAGCTCCCTGGAATTAGTCTCAAATTTTTCTTTTTTCTTTTTTTTCACATTTGTCATCATTGTGTTTTCATTTCATAAGAAATGGCAGCTTGACCGAGGGACTAAGTGATCAAGAGTCTTAGAAGTTCAAGGATGGGTGCAGTGGCTCATGCCTGTAATCTTAGTACTATAGGAATTCCAGACAGGTGGATCACCTGAGCTCAGGAGTTTGAGACCAGGCTGAGTGGCAGTGAGACCCCTAAAAATAGAAAAACTGGCCAAGCGTGGTGGTGGGCACCTGTAATCTCAGCTACTTAAGAAGCTGAGGCAAGAGAATCCCCTGAGCCCAAGAGTTTGAGGTTGCTGTGAGCTATGATAACACAGCATTCTACCCAGGACACAGAGTAAGACTGTCTCAACAAACAACAACAAAAAAAAGAGTCTTAGAATTTCAGGTCTGGGCTGGGCTTGGTGGCTCACGCCTATAATCCTAGCACTTTGGGAGGCTGAGGTAGGTGGATTGCTTGAGTTTAGAAGTTTGAGATAAGCCTGAATACCTGGGCAAAGGCAAGACCCCATCTCTACTAAAAATAGAAAAATTAGCCAGGCATTGTGTCAGGCACCTGTAGTCCCAGCTACTTGGGAGGTTAAGGCAAGAGGATGGCTCGAGCCCAAGAGTTTGCTGTGAGCTATTATGCCACAGCACTCAACCCCAGGGCAACAGAGTGAGAGTCTGTCTCCAAAAAAAGAAAAATTCAGACTTGAAGATCAGCTGGTCTCAGGCGCATGAAGTGAGTTGCTATGGGGAGTGTCAGGGGACCCACTGCAGCTTCAGGATGGCTGTGCCAGATGCAGGAACTGCACACCTTCCAGGGTGCGGGGAAGTAATTGTACAGAACCAGACTTCTCCTATTGCTCATCTCTTGCTCATTCTGTGCGACTCTCTTTACTCTCGGCTGACTCCTTTCTCATTAGAAAGTCTATGAGCTAAGATGGAAAGTCTGGCTAACTTTGTGGGCAGTTGACTTTTCTTTTTTCCTCCTTTTCACAATTTTTTTTTGGAAGCGAGAGTTTAGCAGCTGAATGGTAGTAAAACTTCCATATCATGCTTATAATTTATAAAGATAGGGTCTAAATTATAAATGCCAGGTGTATTAATAACTTGGCATGTAATAATGCCATGTTAATGAAGAAAAGAGTTGCAGATATTATGAACTTATATGTGTTTGTGTGTATGTGTGTGTGTGTGTTTAGCCCTCTGTATCTACTCATTCCAGATCCACAGATTCAAGCAACTGTGAATTGAAAATATTTCAAAAAATAAAAAATACAAAAGAACGCATCAATAAAAATAATGAAAATAAAAACAATATCATATAACAGCTATTTACAAAGCATTGACATTGTGCTAGGTATTATAAATAACATAGAGATGATTAAAGTTTACAAGAGGATGCACGTAGTTTGTAATAAAATACTACATAATAATTTTATAGAAGGGACTTGAGCATTGGGGGATTTTGGTGTCCATGAGGGATCTTAGAACCAATCCTCCACGGATATGAAGGGACAGGTGTGTGTGTGTGTGTGTATGTGTTTGGGGTTTCAGTGAATAAGCACCATTTTCCCTTTTCATTCACTGTTCTCTTTGATACTTACTGGGCAGTAATGGGGAAGAGATTGTAGTCATGATTAAGTACATGTTATCAGGAATGCAAATCATTGGGCCAGATGAAGTAGAAGGTGAGCAGGTTTTATTCTTCATTTAGCTCCCACCTGTCTGCAGCCAGTCTTAAACAAGACTTGGGAGCCAGTAGGAGGAGGTGACATCCAGTAGTAGCTGAGGCCCACAAGTCCAAGCACTCACACAGGTGTCACGGGCTTGTCCCTGTTACACACACGCTTTTCCAACCATTGCACATGAGCACATTCTCTCTCTCTCTTTCTCTCCCCTCCCCCCATATTCATTGGCTCCGTTTTCTTCCCACTCTTTAATTCCCTCTGGTCTGCCTTCCACACTCGTCAGCTCACCTAAAGACCTTTGCACGACATTGCCAACCTTGCTCAGCTCAGGGAGCATTTCTTCAGTTGTCAGCTTCCGTGATTTCTCAGCAGCATCTGTTCTTGTCCCTGGTGTCTTTCTTTTTAAAACTTAACTGTTAAGAATTTCAGACTTAAAAATTGTATTAACAGTGACAACCCCATATATTCATCTAGTTGATGAAAAATCTTTTTTTTTTTTCTTTTTGGCCTGAAAAGCTGCTAGTTGGGGGTGGGAAATAAAACATTAAGGCTATCAACAATTCCCTGTAGAACTTCTGAAGGTTCTATGTCCTTCCGCAGTCACGTTCTTTTTCTCCCTTCCCAAGATTTAACTACTATCCTAACCTCGATAGTAGGTTAGGGCTTGGAGGACCAGTTTATTTCTCTTCCACATCTGAATTCTGTGTTCTATCTTTTCTCCAGCCAAAGGCCATCAGGGGCGCACTATACTTGAACACACTAGGATTATTACTTATTGCTGCCAAAGAAAACAGATCACATGGTGTCAGGGTGTTAGAGAGAACCTGTTACATGGATTTGGGCCTCGGTGGGATGATTTGGGGAAAGTCTACAGAGAGATTTATTCTAGAACAGATGCTATTGAAAAGCTGGGCTAATCTCTGGCTAGTCACCTCAATAAATCTACCTATGGTGGGGGGCAAGGATGAGAATAAAATTGTAATTAGTAATTAGTCAGTCATGTTGGCCAAGAGAGGGGATGTTTAGCATTGGGTGGTTGGCATACTGACTTTATTTTTGTCTGTGTTCAGACAAAATTATGGAGTGGCCTTCTTTTGTCTCTTTTTTCATGGTCTCAGAATAACCTTGTCTGAGGCTGGTATTCTATGAGATGGTTTATGTCTAATAGAATAACATGACCTTGCCATGCCGTGAGCATCAGGCCAGCTCTTGAATACCAGAGGTTGCTTTTTTTTTTTTTTTCTCAGTTCTGAACAAGTTGAGAAGTGATATTTAGGCAAATGGAGACCCCAAAATGGGCTAATTTGGAGAACATGACTTGGGTACGTGGCAAACATGGGTTTTTTAATATTAAGCCCAAAGGTAGGCAGATGACCCCACACAGTCATGGGTCACACTGGAAATGTTTAGGTCTGAGCCACTCAGGCAGGCCCTTTGCCAAGTTCATCATAAGACAGCACCTCACTGCAAGTTCCTTCTCTGTCTGCTGTGTGGGCTCATCTCCACCTATCAGCCATTCAGTACTGGAGTTCCTGAAGACTCAGAGCCAGGCTTCCTTCTACCCCTATACTTCCCCTGTATGGTCCCAGTCTCATAGTTTGCTCATCAATATGCCTGTGGCCCGAATCCACATCTCTGATGCTTCCTCACCATCTCCACCTGGGTGTTTGATGCACTTCTGCTGAACTTGTCCAAGGCCAAGCTCATAATCCCCTCCTTAGATTTGGTATTTCTGATTCCCCTCGGCCCAATCCAGCTCCACACCCTACTCTCCAGCTGCCCTGACCTGCCTGCACGGTCGTCATGCACAATGTCACTTCTTCCCACCAAGCCTCTGCCATTCAGTTATTCCCAGCAGGAAGGCTCTTTGGTCCTGGCTCTGCTTGGCTCACCTCCTCCTCTATCAATGAGCCAATGAGCCTTTCCTGAACACCGCGGGGTGTGTTGAATGCATCTCCTCTGTGTCTCCTTTATCCCTTTTGTTCTTCTCTCATAGCACTTAGCTCATTGATTTATTTATTTATCCCTTTAAGGGCTTCTCGCCTCCACTAAATTTCAAACTTCTCAAGGTCAAGAACTCCACCATGTCCATCTTTATAGCTTGAGCTCTGACTGTACCTACATATCTTTATATGTAGGTATAGATAGATATGTGTGTGGATATAGAGAGATATTTATAGGTAGATATAGATATGATTAATAGCTAATATCTTGAGTGACACTTGGTACTCAATGTAGGCACCCAGTAAATGTTGGTTAAACTGCTTGTTGTCTAAAGATTTTGTTGACTTTTTTTTCCACTCCTGGAATAACCAGAGCTTTGATCATTTTAATTAATAAGAGTAAGCCAAATACTTTGTTGTATTTTGCTTTATTACACAAGAGATATATTTCAGAAAAATAATATTTAGTTTGAAATTTGCCAAAGGATGCATCTTTGTCCTACTAAGTTACATGATATTTTCAAAAATGGTTTATCTTTTTTCTGATTGACTGCTATTGGGTAATGACTCCTGAATTAAAGTAATATTTTAATTCAGGCAAAAACACATTTTCCACCTTATCTGTAAATCTTAAACTCATCTATTATTGTAAAGGGCCCTTCAACAATGGCTATCCTGCCCTCCTAGTAAGGGAAAGGCAAGCCTCTGTGTAGAAGCTGAGTTTTCATTTGAGGGGGTAAAAGCTGCATACTGCATCCATTAGCGGCTGTACTAATGTATATTTCCACAGAGTATAAGTGAAGAGTATAAGTGAAGCATTCCCTTTCTCCACATTCTTGCCAACACTTGCTTTCTTTTGTCTTTTTGATAATAGTCATGCTAACAAAATGTGGTGGCATCCTATTGTGGCTTTGATTTGCATTTTCTTGATGATTAGTGATGCTAAACATTTTTAAATGTACTGATTGGCCATTTGTATATCTTCCTTTTTAAGAAATGTCTTTTAAGGTGTTTTACCCATTTTTTAATAGAGTTACTTGGTTTTTTTTGTTTGTTTGTTGTTTTTTGCTGTTATATTCCTTATATATTCTGGTTATTAACCTTTTGTAAGATATATTGTTTATACATATTTTCTCCCAATCCCATGTGCTTTTCCCTAGAGCCAGCTGGATTACATGGGATTTAAAAAGCTTTTTATTTGGGGTGATGCCTGTGGCTCAAAGGAGTGGGGTGCTGGCCCCACATGCTGGAGGTAGCGGGTTCAAGCCCAGCCCCGGCCAAAAGCTGCAAAAAAAAAGAAAAAAGCTTTTTATCTGGAAACCATTATGGATTCACAGGAGGTTGCAGAAATCTGTGTATCCCAACCCCCGTTTTCCTATTTCTATATATACAGGCTGTCTGTAAAGTTCATATGAAATTTACTATGTTAAACTATTTTAAACCGCACACAAAGTTTATGTCTACCCTGTATAATAACACGAACCTATAACCCACATTAGACCATGGACATGTTTTTTTTGTTTGTTTGTTTTTTTATTTTTGCCGTTTTTGGCCGGGGCTGGGGCTGGGGCCAAACCCACCACCTCCGGTATATGGGGCCGGCGCTCTACTCCTTGAGCCACAGGTGCCGCCCGGACATGTTTTGATATTATAATGCAGGCATGTATGACAGAAGCAGCATGAGCAGACCCTAACAGTGACCTTCCCCTCAGGGGCAGCGTTGGCCACCTCTGACCTCATCTGGCTGCCACCAACACAGTGCTGGTTCTACGGCTTCAAGCAGGCTCCGAGTTTGTGGGCCTCTGGGTCTGTCTGGAGCATCTGTGTGACTGTGGCACTCCACGGGCGGTCTGCTTTCTCCCTGACCCCGCTTGGCAGCTTTTCTTGGCGTCGTTTATTACACTTTTCTGAGTAAGGCTTCTGAGGGGGTTGGCTCATCTCTTTGAGCCAGACGGCACACTGATCAGTCTCTACCTGCAACAGGTGTCTCTGCCGGGTGGGCCAGGTGTCCGCCCCTCCTCGAGTCAGAGGGAGGCAGAAGGTACCGTCGTCTGCCCACTCAGCAAGGCCAGGGGTCAGTGTGGGTCTCTGGGCAGGGGCCCTGGTAGGGAAGGCCCCTCAGAGCACACGTAGGGCAGCAGGGAGGGGACGGGATGATGGTACATGCAGGAGCTGCTGAGGGGAGCAGGCCTGGGAGGGCCAGGCGGGCTGTCTGCGCCCTGTGACCGGCGCTGTTAGCACCACCATCCCTGTGGAAGCAGCGATCTCGTTTCTCCTGTCCTCCTCCTCCCGTGGTTTTCTCAAGCCATACCCCTTTGCATTCGCGGCAGGTTCTTAGTGTGCCATTCAGAATGAAGGTGAGATTATAGCCTTCATATGAAAGCTATAAATTATGGGGAAAGTGGCGAGGGGAGGCTGGGTGGAGGGAGGGTAATTGGTGGGGCCACACCTATGGTCCATCTTAGACCGGTTCAGACAAAACTTACTAAATGCAGAATACAAATGTCTTCATACAATAACTAAGAAAATGACATGATGGCTATGTCAGTTTGATGAAGATGTTTCAGATTGTATACGAAACCAGCACATTGTAGCCCTTGATTGCACTAATGTACTCAGCTAGGATTCAACAATAAAAAAAAAAAAAAGAAAGAAAGAAATGAATGAAGGTGAGAACAGTAGTGACGCCACCCCTTGTGGGCATTTTATAGTTTGCACTCCGCAAATCAGTTTCACATTTGTTTATGGAAAGTTGACATTCCTTTAAAACTCATTTTTACAACTGGGGTTATGTGCCCAGGAAGGTGACCCTGGCCTGGCAACTAAATGAGACAAACAACACAAAAGTTTCCATACTTGGAGGGGTGTTCTTGTCTTTCTGAGTTGCTGGAGATAAAGACAACAAAGCGGTAAATTACACGTGACACGTGACAGGCCTGCCCACGTGGTCAGTTTGTGCCGTCCTCTGTTTCTAGATCTCCTTGGGTGCTCTTCAGAGCTGGTGTGCTGGTGTATAAGTGTCTGTCTGCAGTGGGGATCGTCTTTTTTTGTTTTGTTTCCTTTTTAGCCTCTTTTGTCTGATTTGCAAGCCGAGCCTGCAGCATATCTGATAAAGGCCTGCTTTGCTCGGTTACGTTTTTTGCTTATGTGGAACGTATTAGGGAGCCAGAAAGTTGGGAGTAAATATCTGCAGAGCTCTGCCTGGCAGCAATGCCAGCTCTCGGTAGCCAGGGAAAGTCCTTACAGACCTTATCTCATTAGAGGCTTTTAATGGGGAGAAAGCAATGTTCATTAAAAGCTGAACCCTCTTTAGACTCACTACTCTGTAGGACAATTGCGTTTATATCAATCTTGAGACCCATTAGCTTAGTTTCAAGAAAAAAGAATTGCAACTCTCCTGTCTACGTAGAAGGAACTAATATTAAAAAAATAAATAAGAACTGTGACAAGTCCCTTTTGTTTTCATCTTGCCTTGGGGCACATGAAAAGTGTTTAAAAGCTAAAAGACATAGATTAGGAAAAAAATTAGATCTGGTCAATAAATGGTGAGTTTTTAGAGTTCTCTACTTTTCTTCCTTCTTTATTAAGATAATATGCATCCTTAATGGTGGAAAAATCGTCAGTAGATCTGCCGAACATTTTATAATGTATATTTGATCCTGTGTTCTCCCAGGTGTCCCCTCCTGTGCCTAACGACTAATTGTCACCTTGAAAGTCTCAGTGGAGACCCGTAGCTCAGTGGTTACAGTGCCGGCCACATACACCAGAGCTGGCGGGTTCGAACCCGGCCTGGGCCTGTTAAACAACACTGACAACTGCAACAAAAACATAGCCGGGTGTTGTGGTGGGTGCCTGTAGTCCCAGCTACTTGAGAGGCTGCGCCAAGAGAATTGCTAACCCCAAGAGTTTGAGGTTGCTGTGAGCTGTGATGCCACGGCACTACCGAGGGCAACATAGTAAGCCTCTATCTCAAAAATAAAAAAATGAAACAGAATGTCTCAGTGGAATCTTCTCTGACTCCTCCAACCAGAAACTACCCTTCTCTCCTCTGAACCACACCAGTGTTTCGTTTCTGTCACTAATGATTGATCACCTTCTCCTGACACTGCGTTGGTTTTAGACATGTTCCTGCCACTGCCCCTTAGAACCTGGTGAGGACAGGGACCCCGACTGAGCCTTGTCCTGGTCTCCTGAGATAGTGGGCATGGTCCCTTCCTCACAGTAAGCATTTAAAACATAACTTGTTGATTATGTGGACACAATTTCTGTGAAGGGTAACTTTGCTGACTGAGTCACAGAAGCCCTCCTCTGAGCCCGTGGTACTATGGAGCAGGTGCTTCCTAGGACAGCCCCACACGCCCCTTTCTAGTAAAGCGGGATGGATGCAGAAGGAGAGTGTGGTGTTCTCAGAACCCCTACTCATCTTCCCAAGGCACCTGCTATGATGCACGTCACGTCACTGTCACATGAGATGAAGCGCTCTTTTGTTCTTTTGAGATTCCTATAATGCAGTTGTAGTAATTTCCCCAATTGCTGCAGCCTCACATGCATACAATCCAAAGGATCATTTTCCAGTTTATCTTCAGGTAGAGTCTGTGTTTGATGGAGACCTGTGACACATCCAGATAATGATATAAAATCCAAAGGGGATGGAGGAACTCCTCTCACCGGAGATATCTCGAAGCCTTATCAGGGGAAGAATCTTCTGTTATTTAAAAAAAATGTTCTGAGCTCCAGGTGTCTCTCTCATACTAGTAGCTGAAATTAGAACACTAGTGTATTGAATTATATTTGGAGCTAGCAGAAAATTGCACCTCAAAAATATCTTAGGGGGTTTTGAGATTTCTCCCAAATGTGCCCGCTACCCTGTGAATAGTGAATTTGCAGGTCAGAACTTAACTGGGTCCTCGAGGTCCTCCTGGAAAGTTCTCTGGTGTAGAAATATTTGCTTTCTGCTTGCAATTCTATGTCTATCACTGAAATATGTTGTCCTGAGACTCAGTGTACCCCGCCATTATACTAGGACACTGAGCTGAGACTTTCAGGGACATAGCTTTTTAAAATCTCCCAGCAATCCTAATGAGAGCCATCCTTCTTGTTTAAATGGCATTGGACAGGGAAGACTTTTCAGTTTGACTACAGTTTTCTTTTATTTCCGTAAAGGGATGTTGGGGGTGTGATAAGAACATAAGTGACTTGGATTTAAAATTTGGGGAATGTGGCCGGGCATGGTGGCTCACACCTGTAATCCCAGCACGCTGGGAGGCCAAGGCAGATGGATTGCTGGAGCTCAGGAATTCAAGACCCCTGAATAAGAACAAGATTCTCTGTCTACTAAAAATAGCAAAAAGGGGCGGCACCGGTAGCACAGTGTTACAGCGCTGGTCACATACACCAAGGCTGGCGGTTTCAAACCTGGCCTGGACCAGCTAAACAACCATGACAACTGCAACAACAACAAAAATAGCCAGGTGTTGTGGTGGGTGCCTTTAGTCCCAGCAACTTGGGAGGCTAAGGCAAGAGAATTGCTTAAGCCCAAGGGTCTGAGTTGCTATGAGCTGTGACGCCACAGTACTCTACCCAGAGTGACAGCTTAAGACTCTGTCTCAAAAAAAAAAAAAAACGAAAAATAGCAAAAAATAGCCAGGCATGATGGCACATGCCTGCAGTCCCAGGTACTTGGGAGGCTGAGATAAGGGGATCACTCAAGCCCAGGAGTTTGAGGTTGCTGTGAGCTACGATGCCACAGCACTCTACCCAGGGTGACAGAGTAAGACTCTGTCTCAACTAACTAACTAACTAACTAACTAACTAAATAAATAAATAAATAAATAAATAAATAAATAAATAAATAAAATAAAAAAATTGGAGAGTGCAATTTAGAGGCAAGAGATGGGAAGTTTCTGTTCTGTGTTCTAATTCTGACTGTGCTTTTTGCCACATCTCTCCCTTTGTATAATCTCAACTATTTCTCGCTGGTGTTTCCTCATCAGTAAAATGACGTCAGCGCCATGTCTTTCTCTCCTGTGTGGTTTTGACCTCACGTGGGCTCACGCTGATTGCACGTGAACTTCTCGTCCCAGGCCCCGTGGCGAGTGCTTCACATATGCTCTTTCATTTATTCATGACAAGGACCCTGGAAGATCAGCCCTTCCGTGTGCCCTGTGTTTGGGAGACAAAGGCCGTGAGAAACCAAGGAACTCGACGACTCTTGTGATCCGTCAATTCCTGGACTCTACTGCTAGGATCAATGAGATGCAGGATGCAAACGTGCCCTGGAGAGTGAGGAAAACAAGACAGGAAAATTCTCACCACGTCTCAGGCATGGCAGAGCAGGCTCTGGTTTGTGCAGACGATTTGAAGGAAGGAGGCAGAAGCCTCCTCCCAGAGGCCTCCCCTCTACCTGACATTCCTGCAGGCAGGGGACCCAAACTTGCCTGATTCCCAGATCCTCTTTCCTGGGTGCTATCTTTCTCGGGGGCAGCTCCCTCTCTGAGTTACACACTAAACCCTGAGACGGATGCTCTTTCTCTTTACTCCTAGCATGACTGGTATTCAAGGTCGAGAATACTGTTCTCGAACCCCTCCTCACCCTTTATCTTTAGTGCTATGACCCATCCTCCAGACCTCCCATCCCTCATGTGGAATACTGCAGTGGCTTCAAAGCTGGGGTCCCCAACTTCTTCCCCCAGCCCATGTCAACACTGCCCATTTGCTAAAATTTGATTCAGATCATGTGATGCTCTTGTTTGAAAACTTAGATAGCTGGCTAGCCTTTGCCTATGGGATGAGGTTTTAACCCCCTGCCACCACATAAAGGCCCTTTGCTACAACACCTCCCGAGTACCTCCCTCTCATCCCAGTGCCCTCTGGCACTGTGTCCTGAACCGGCGTCTCAACATTGACATCTGTCTCTATGCTTTCCCTTCACCATGAACAGGCCTCTGTTAAAGCACATAGTCAGTTACAGAGAAGTGGGGTGGCCTGGTGATTAAGAACACGGGCGACAGAGACGCATGGTCTAGATTAGAGACCCAGATTTGCCATTTAGTTGCTGGCATTTAGTCTCAATGTCCTTGCCTGAAGGATGGGTGTGATGCGAATAGGACCCGCCTCCTAGGAGACATGAGAGAAGTGGAAGGAACACGTGGACAGAATAAGGTCATAGCTGGGGAGGGGACAGTCTACAGAAAGAGTATGAGATGTTGGAAGAGTGATGCAGAGAGAACCTGTCAGTAGAGTGTTAATATTAATCTGTAAAACAAACACTAAGTAAGTGTTTTGTGGCATCTATTTGGGGGTAGACACAGGACGATTTCTATTGCAGATAAATTTCACTGTAGGCACAGTATCTTGAAACAATTTTAGCTAATAACTGAATCATCAGTTAACCCCTAGCAAGAATTGACTTCAAAATAGGATTGGGAGCAAATGTTGGGAGTAGGGAACTTAAAAAAGGGCAAAAATAAATAAATAAATAAAAGGGCAAAAACACACCGGGAGAGGTACTTACAGATGTGGTATCCTGAAGCCAGAATCTGAAAAATATTGTCTGCAACATTAACAATAGGTCTTGTTTTTATCAAAAATAATATTGCTTCTTGCGTTGATTTGTTACTGGGCTTCCTACTGTGTATTTTTTCCCTTGTACATTTGGTCCTATTCCCACATTCAGATAGAAGATGCAAAGAGAACAGGCTTTGTTGCTCTAGTTTCATGGAGTTTCTAAAATAATTCTGCACAACATGCTCATTCCCTAGCCCTGTTATGTAATCAGCACTTTCTAAAAGTGCACCCCTCGTTTGTACACTGATGTCTTCTTTGTAGGTGGAGAAGACAGAGGCGCTCTGAGGGAAGTTAGGCTGTTTATTTTGTCTTGACTAATTTCATTCTTAGCCCCTCTCATCTCCAACTCACCAGCAGAACACGCCCAAGTGCTTAACAGAGCAGGTGTCGTAACCCAGTGAGGACGCTCCTTTGGGGCTGCGCACAATCCCTTCTTCCAGGAGACCTCAGGCTTGTCACGGTGCCAAAGCAGAGCTGGGGACCCTAAGAGGAAGGGGGCAGTGTTGTCCGTGTCCCTCAACTCTCGCCTTGAGGTCAGAGCATGACTTTACACTTTGGAGACTGGCTTCTGTGCAGCCAGTTCTCTTTAGAGGCTCCTTTTTCGTGTCCTGTTTTTGGGGTTCCTTGACAACCGTGTTGCTCAACTTTCCTGCTCTTTCTCTGCTGCCCAGATGTGGACACCACCTTCCCCTTCGGTAGCGTTGTTTAATTCTGTTTATATCGAGCAGCTCTGTCTGTTCACGGCATTGTAAGGCTGATGGAAGCAGACTACAGAGGCTGTGTTTTGAGATGTGGGGTCACTCTGCCCTCCTGAAGCCCGTTTTCCTAGGCCTGGGGAACAGTAAAGAATCAGTGACTAAAGTGATTACTGTTACTAGATTTACATGAGACGCCAGGGAGGGCAGGAGGTCCGGGGTTTCTCCAGCAGCACCGGCTGCCCGAAAGGTATGGGGTCGTTACTTTAGACCCAGAGTATTTGTACCTTTGCCTGTTAATGAACTGTGATTCCCATACTTTGGTCTGGGAGATTTGCGTCTAAAAAAAGCCACCAGCAAGCATTGCTTCTCATCATCCACCTCCCTTCTCCTGGGCTAATAAGGTGCGTGGGTCATTTTTATCAAGGAGGAGAGAACTGGGCAGCGCTTGTAGCTCAATGGAGTAGGGTGCCAGCCCCATATGTCAGACGTGGGTTCAAACCCAGCCCCGGCCAAAAACCGCAAAAAGAAAAAAAAAAAAAGGAAGAAGAAGGAGAGAACTGTTTTTCTTCTCTCTTGTGTGCTTTTTATTGTAAGTAAATAAAGTTGAACCTGCTCCACGTGGGAGCCCCTTAGCCTTCCCAGCCCAGCTTGGTGTGATTCACACCCCTGACTTCACCTTGTAGCTGATGTTTACTCAGCAACTCTGCCTGCAGCCAGCTCAGGGCCCCATGCTTATTGTTTAGTCAGAAGGCACTTGACCCTGGAGCATTGCTCACTTTTAATTAGGCACCTCCTTGTTAATTAACAGCGTGCATTTCCCTGGAAGCTGTGCTGGGTGACCCCAGGACCTGATCTCTCCAGGCATGCGCTCTCCTGAGTTTCTCAATGCCAGGGCTGACTTCCTCTGCACAGGAAGACGTTAGTTTGACGCAGGAAATGCAGCCATTACCTGGGCATCTTCGTCTGCAGTGCTCCAGAGGAGAGGAGCGAGAACTCAGAGTCTGGCAGGAGAGGATTCCGTGGGGGTGCTGGCCATCATTCAAACCAACCTAGAGGGGTTTTTTTCTTTTTTCAAAGGAGAATATCTCTCAGTGGATTAAAAACGCCACTTGCCAGCATGCCTTTTAGTTGAGATGTTTTAAACCTGATATGTGGTATAAGCTCCAGGAATCTCTTGGAAGCACTTGAGTGTGGCAGAGATATCCTATCCAAGCCCCAGATACAGGGCCAGGGTGAGGCTCACACTGGGCCTGGGTGGGACGGGCGTTATTCGTCAGGCTGGTGTGAGTTTGTGAAGCTGTTAGGAAATGCAGAAACCCAAATGGGGAAACACAACATGATAGCTGGAGAAAGAGCACTTCACAGTACATTTGGGAAGCCAGTGAAGCTCATAAATAGGAAGACTCATCAGAAAAAAGAAAAATTGGATACATCGGGTGTAGAATGGAGAACAGGTCTCGGCAAGTGGTTCGGATTATTCAGGGTGTTGAATAGTAGAGCCTCGTGGGTAGGAACAGGAATTTAGAATCAGAGCTGGGTTTGAGGCTAGGCTCAGCCGCTTGCCAGCTGTACCCCTTGGGCAAGTTACTTCACTGCCATAAGCCTCAGTTTCCTTGTCTTTCATGGGAATAATAAGACTTAGCTCATAGGATTAAATCTGAAGATTATATGAGATAATGTTTGTAAAGTGCTTAGGGTGATGTCTGGCCCCAAAGTAAATCTTGCTAAGTGGCTGTAATTATGAGCAATGGGAGAGCATTGGAACCTAGTTCCACGGGTTTCACTTTGTGGTGCAGGGTGGCTCCTGATAGCCTTGCAGGACCGGTGGAGAGACAGAGACAAGACAGGTCTCTACAGAGTTTGACAGCTGACTCGGCCCTGCCTGTGTCCTGGAGACATCTTCCAGCTAGGAAAAGGTTCTTCATCCTACGCATCTACCTTGGCAATGTCTTTTATACTAGTATCCTTGCCTCCTTGTACCCTCCAGGGTCCATGACCACCACCTGTGGCAATTGCCCACCTTAGGTTTTCCCAAAGGGTGGGGGTGGCCATGGGAGGTCTGTTCAGAGACAGACAGACCCCCCCACACACCCATCAAGTCTTCTCTGCAAAGGGTCCCCAGCAAATCAAAAACCAAAATCAAAACAGAAGAGAACAGCAAAAAGGGCTTGATCTCTTTTCTGCCTGTCGATTCGTTTCTGCACCTTCATTTTCTGACTGGCAGGAATCAGGTTCTTTTTGCCATATTTCCCTTTTCTTGTTTCAAAGTAGGGAAAATGGGATCAGAAGGATTCCTCTAGGAGATCCATGTGAAGTTGAGGGGATGGAGGATAGCTCCAAGCTGAGGAATTTCTGAAGTGTTCCACAAGGCTGCGGGGAGGGGGTTCTGTCTGGTCCCTGGAGAATGAGCTCTCACAGCCTGGTTATAAGGGGACCTCAAGGGCAGACTCTTGAGGACCATCTTTAAGGCCAAGGGTACCTTGTCTAAGTGAGGAAGGGAAGTAGTTCTTAGCAGAGGCCCGGCAGTGCAGCCATGTCAGCAGTTGGTGGGGACCCTGAGATGGAGACATGGGGTCCAGACGTAGAAAAGTCATCTTGAGGCTGGGTCCTCTGAGAAGTGGGGGAATCAAGATAGGAGCCTGATCCCAGGGCCCTGGAATCAGAGCAAGACCTTTGCCCTAAGGAAATACATAATGTAATCAAGAAGCCGCCTGCTGAGTCCCAGGGTGCCCAGGATGGTCCACCGGGTGAGAAAACATTATTTAAAAATATTATACACTTCATTGTTTTAGAGGTATTATTGTCTAAATATATAATACAACAACATTATAAAATTTATATATAATTTATAGATGAATGAATTTATTTCTGTGTCTAGATACACAGACATTTATCATTGTGATAGACTTACCTGCAGCTGCAGTCCCCAACCCCCAGGCCATGGACCAGTACTGGTCTGGGACGTGTTAGGAACCAGACTTCACAGCTGGAGGTGAGCAGTGGGCAGGCGAGTGAAGCTTCATCTGTATTTACAGCCGCTCCACATTGCTCACATCACTGCCTGAGCTCTGCCACCTGTCACATCCGTGGTAGTGTTAGATCCTCAGAAGCAGGAACCCTGCTGTAAACTACACACACGAAGGATCTAGGGTGCACGTTTCTTATGAGAATCTAATACCCTACCCTGCCCCAACTCCCCATCTAGGGAAAAATTGTCTTCCATAAAATCAGTCCCTCTTGCCAAAAAGTTGGGAACCACTGACCTACCACTCAGTGTGGTAACAGGCCGTCCAGGCTTGTAGCCTGGGATCCGTAGGCTGTCCTACTGCAAAGTTTATAAAACGATGAATCACCTAACAACACTCTTCTCAAAATATACACCTCAATGCAGTTAAGCAATGCATGACTCTACCTCAACCCTAAGCTAATTAAATATATACAAGCAACCGATTACTATGGACTCAACATAGCAGTTACAGGGATTGGTTATATGTATTCATTCTCTTTAAGAGAAAGCAGATGGCAAAAATGTCTGTGTGTGTGTGTGTGTGTGTGTGTGTGTGTGTGTATAAAGAAAAGTGTGTGAGCATAATGTCCTGGGAACAGGAACCAGGAATGTTAGGGTCTTTCGGCCCTCATGGGGCTTTTCATCTGTCTTCTCTTAAAGTTCACAGAATTTGCCTCTGGTGTCAAGACCTTTGCTATCCCACTTTGTGCCCCCTTTTCCTGTGTCCCAAATTGAGAACTGATAATAGTAATGTCTTTTTGGCCTCACAAGACTATTGTATCTTGGGAGATAAGGCATGTTAAAACATTTTATAAAATGAAAAATAGTGCGTGGTTGGGGTTGCATTTTTATGTGACTCTGAAGTCTGTGGCTGTGTGTTAGTTCCTGGCCACTCTGAAGCTCGGTGGCTGATATGTTGTCCATGGAGCCTTGATGAGGGTGACAGTGGAGGTGGAGATATGAGAAATGATCTGAGATATATTTGGAAGTGGAATCATGTTGACTTGGTGAAGAGACAATGGCAGAAGGTGATGGAGAAGAAGGGCTTATGGTGGGCCCTGGTGCCATTAACAACAGTGACCGTGACTGGATGAGAGGCAGATGTGCTGTGTCACCAGGTCTCAGTTAAGTGGCTCATGCACTGTAATTGTCAACTACTTCTCTACAACACTCCACTGTTGATGCCAGTCTTTGGGGCAGGATGCCCCTAAAACATAATTAAATTTCTAATTTAATTTTATTGATTTCTCAAAGTCCTTGACATTAACAACAACCGTTTTTGGATAAATAACCATTGCTCAAGAGTAGAAATTTAGAGGCCTTGGAGGCATCTGGTGGGGTAGGAGGCACACTGGGCTTGGAGTCCAAAGAGGGATCTGAGTCCCAGTTTTACAGCTTCCAGATGGTGTAATTTCTGTGAGCCTCAGTTTCCCAAATTGAAGAGTGATAACAGCAGCATCTCTCTGGCCTCACACGATTGTTGTGTTATAGGAGATAAGGCATGTTAAAACATTTCATAAAGTGAAAAACACTGTATAGTTAGGAGATAGCATTTTATGTGTACTAATTCTATTAGTATGTAACAAATTACCCCCCAGAACTTGGCTTGAAACAGAACCCATTTATAGTCTTGCAGGGTTTCAGGGTCAGGAATACAGGAGCGGCTTAGCTGGGTAGTTGTGCCTCAGAGTTTCTCCCAAGGTTGCAATCAAGCTGTCCTACTTCAGTCATTTCAGAGCTTGACGGTGGCTGCAGAATTGACATCCAGGCTTGCTCAGCTAACCTGCCTTTGTTCCTTGCTGGCTGTTGGCTGGAGTCTTCAGTTCCTCACCCTCTGGGTCCTTCCACAGGGCTGCTCCCAACACGGCACCTTGCTGAGAGAAGGCACCCAAGCTGCAGTTTCTTATGACCTAATCTCACAAGCAGCATTCCATCCTCTCTGCCGTATGTTGTTGGTCACTCACATCAAGCTCCCAGCACAGTGTGGGAGCAAACGTACAGGGCAATGGATGCAATGAGAACGGCCATCCTGGAAGCTGGCTGCCCTACCCTGCTTACAGGAATTCCACTGCAGTGGAGGGAATTCTAAATGAAGCCATATGTTCAAATAAAGTCTACAGTGTTCTTGCTATATCCATTTTTGAAAGCACTTGAAAACTCTTTGAGTAAGAATCCTTTCCACACCCATGCAGGATGTATGTTTATCTAAAAGATATGGCTTCAGTTTATGTTCTATTGGTACAGCTAATCCTTTGAGTGAAGGTTAGTTTGCGCCCTTGCTGTCAAAGGGCTGATTGTCTGTGCCCAAGGGGAACAGACTTGCATGGCGGCGCGAGGGCTTTGGTCTACCACTTCCTGACCCCGTACACACTGCTTGTCTTTTTTTCTCCGTCAAGCCTTTTGGCTGTGCCTGCACACAGGGTGGAGATGTCCTGTAAATTTATTTCCACTCCTTGAATAGTTTCCTTTATCGCTCACAAGGCCTGTCCTTGTGATGTGTAGTGCTGCCTGACCCTGTCTCGTCATGAAGCCACCGTCCTTTCTGCCTGCTGCTAACCCTGACAACATTTCATCAGTGGGACTTGTGCTGGAGTCCTTGGTGATTTATGAGCTTCTTGTGGATGTCAGTAGACGTGTCTTGGCAGCCTCTCTGTTAGATTCACACACAAATGTTCACTGGGATCTGCAGAGTGAAATGCTCACCATCATTGGGATAGCAATTTTTCTGTCCTTGTCATAGAACTTCTGATATCCACTGGCCACACTTAGGCTCTGGACCAAACTTAAACCTGCCTCAATACTTTTTTTTTTTTTGGAGATAGAGTCTCACTATGTCTCTCTCTGTAGAGTGCAGTGGCATCACAGCTCACAGCAACCTCAGATTCTTGGGCTTAAGTTATTCTCTTTCCTCAGCCTCCCAAATAGCTGGGACTACAGGCATCCATCACAACGCCCATATATTTTTAGAGGCAGGGTCTTGCTTTGGCTCAGGCTGATCTTGAACCTGTAAGCTCAGGCAATCCACCCACCTTGGCCTACAGAGTGTTGGGATTACAGGTGTCAGCCACCGCATCCGGCCCTAGACCTGCCTCGATTTTACCTTCTAAGAGTGTCCACTTTAAGATGAAATGGGAAACAGTACCTGTAGCCACTTGCATATCTTATGCTAAAACATATTGGTGGTTCATAACATTTATCTTAAGCTTTTATCATTTTAAAATTTATTTATATGTCTCTTCTCAAATTCTCCCTCCCCTACCTTCACCCATACACTTGGCAGGTGGAGACATGTCATTAACACTATTGTAACACCATTTGTCAGTTTGGTGCGCAAATTGTGGTGATTCGAGAAGACCCTAGCTCTTCTACAAGCCAGCGAGTTTGCTGAAGTAGGAATTTGTGCTTGGTTCACCTTGTCATCTCCTGTAACTTCTTTTTAAAAAATTTTGGGTTAATACAAGGGTATATATGATTACGTTACATCATTTGCATTTGTAAGGTAAAGTCCAAGTGTAGCTGTGGCCTTCCCCCAGGAAGTATGCCATTGTCTCTGTTAGGTGGGAACTTACCCTCTCCCTCTTCTGGAGTTTAATTGAATTTTTTCTCTTGTGTGTACACGTTGTTGTTAATCTACTAGTTTCAACTTAGTATTGAGCACCTGTGATGCTTGTTTTTTCATTCTTGTGATACTTAGGAGGGTGTTCCCCAAATCCATCCAGGTTGTAACAAAACATACAACATCTCCATCTTTTTATGGCTGAATAGTACCCTATGGTACACATGCACCACTGTTTATTAATCCATTCATTCATGGGTTGAAGGGCACTTGGGTTGTTTTCACATCTTTGTGATTATAAATTGGGTTGCTGTAAACATTTGACTGCTACTATCCTTATGATAAAATGACGTTTTTTTTCCTTTTGGGTAGATAACTAGTAATGGGGTTGCTGTCCCAGATGCTGGGGTGGGTGCAGAGAGAAGGGAGTGCTCCTGCACTGTTGGTGGGACTGTAAACTAGTACAGTTGTTATGCAAAGAAGTATGGAGAGTCCGCAAAGAACTGAAAGCAGACCTCCCATTTGATCCTAGGATCCTGTAAGTTCCTATGTAGTGCATTGAAGGTAGTAGGTGCTCCAGGCTTTTTGTCAGATGGGTGAATGAATGAAGACAGAATCCTGGCAGGAGCAGACTGTGTCTCTGGGTCCTCGCTGTGGTATTTGGGGACCCGGTGTTTTCCGGTCTCAGTGGGCTGCCAGGCTGTGACATGACCTAAGCTTGGAGTCTTGAGAAACCCTCTCCGTTGCTGGAGCCCCGGGCCTAGGCCTACTGTGTTTTTCAGGTTTTCTTCCTTAAAAGCTCAGAACATATCTAAATCACTAAGCAGCCCCTGCTCTATACCTTAGTGAAAAGCTTCTAGAATTGTTCTGATGTGAGACTGATGGGACAGCAGGTCACGCTGAGAATGCTTTTCCAGTCAGAGGGTTGTTGGAATAACCTTATTTTAGGTGGACTCAGACCGGAGCGGGCACTAGAAAGCATTGCTGTGTGACAGCGTTTTGCTTTCACAGAGGACTAGAAAGAAGCCATTGTTTGATTGCCCAACGACAGTAAGAATGGCAATAAAGACTCTGCACTTGGCTGTCTCCTTCACTCCAATCAATAAATCCACTGTTTCAGACACAGCGCATGACAGATCCATCACTGAGGGCTCGGCCAGGGAGAGGAAGGTATTGGGCACAGCAGTTCAGTAGGGATGGACATTGAGACATGGAAAAGGCCCAAAACCTAATGAGTGCAAGGATTTTTTTCTAAAAAAAAAAAAAAAAGAAAGAAATAGGAATATGAAACCTTTCTTCTCCCAAGGGTCTTAACATTGGTGTTCATGGGACTCCTTCTTGCTCTCTGGTTTTTCCCTGTTCCTTGCTGCCCCAGGAGACCAAGCTAGTCTAAAAATCTGGGGGCCTTTCTAAGTTTTTAAAATAGTAGCACAGTGCCATTAAGCTGTATTTTCACTGTCATCTCTAACTTGTAGTAGTGTGTGGTAATTACATGGTGCCTTTCTTCTGCAAGTCTGTAAACACAATCTAAGTGTTAACTCTTACTCTCAAAGCATCTCTACAGACAGAGGGAGATTGCACATGGCCTTGGTGGCTTAGGTGTACATCGGTCTGTTTATGTCTCATTGAGGTATCTGTTTGTAAAGGGGGAAGAGCTGGCAAAGTGGCACCCACTTTTAAGTATGGTATTCAGTGAAGTTGTTCTTAATTGAAGTATCCTCAGAATCCGAAGGATAAGCCTCCACTGACTTCAGCAAGCAGATATTCCTGGCGTCCACAGTACAGCCAATTGTTATTATTTTTGATTCCAGCTTAGACTGTTGGAGTGGTTTGGAAATATTTTGTCTTTTAAAGAATGCAGAGTTTTGTTTCTGACATATGTTATCAGCTCCTGACATTTAAAAGGGAAAATCTATTATTGCCTCTTGGGCAGCAATTTTTACAGCTTTTTGTCTTGTCTTTTCTCCTCTTCCTCTCTTCTCTCTTTTTTTTTTCTGAGACAGAGTCTCACTTTGTCACCCTTCCCCCCCTACTCCTGTAGAGTGCTGTGGCATCATAGCTCACAGCAACCTCAGACTCTAGGCTCAAGCAATTCTCTTGCCTCAGCCTCCCAGGTAGCTGAGCCTAAAGGTGCCCACCACAAAGTCCAGCTGTTTTTACAGGCCTGGTCTCACTCTAGCTCTGGCTGATCTTGAACTCGTGAGCTTAGGCGATCTAATCACCTTGACCTCCCAGAGTGCTGGGATTACAGGTATGAAACATCTGGCTTTTTGCTATTTCTTTAAAGTGCATTCTGCTTCAAGGTCTGTTTTTTCCCTCCTTGTATTCCTTTTTCTCCAAAGAGTAGAATACCAAGTAATTTATACTAGTGAATTTCAAAAGTCAGACTAGATTTTGAAGAGACTTATGAAACCAAACAAAAAGATGTTCCAGTTTTAAATTTCTTTCATCATAGATTATTTAATCTTCAATCTTTAAACATTGTTTCAGTTAAGCATCATGATTTTAACCTTTTCTGCAAGTATAATCATTATTCCATTGTAAAAATCTGTTAATCTGTTAGAAAATTGCATCTTTTAAGCGTCTATAGTACAATCAAATATGTTGAATGTTCTGTTTTTGTTTTTCGATTTACTTATTTTGTCTTTAATGACAACCTATTAAAGTGGGAGTCTTTAAGTGGCAGAATAACATGATAACATGTCTTCACTGGTAATTTAATACTTGGATATAATGAGTTTATCTGAGAAATTTCATTAAAAACAGCAAGGTGCCTGAACACCAAAGCTGAGATATTTTTAATCACAGAATTATAGTAATTACACAAATCCCAGGAATTTCATCTCATGGAAAAGGCTTCCAGGGCTAAGCATGCACTTTAAACTTAGCACTAATAACTGTATATTATTCTAAATTATAGCAGAGAGACTCCTCAGACCCAGGGAAATATTCGAGAGAAGATTATGTCATATTTTTAAGGACAATTGAGAAATAAACTATTTTTGATAGCATTGTGATATCTCTAAGAGGCATCTCCTGGGCAGTAGAAGAGGAATGTCTGTGTGCAGACATGCCACATAAAGGCAAATGTTTAAATAGAGTCCATGAGGCTGTAAGCATTTGCCGTATCTTCCGAGAAAAAAAAAAAAAAAGCTCTCTTTTCCCAGGGGTCCTGAATTTGCTAATTGACTGGGAGAGGTGCCTTTTTCTCATCAGTAATTGGTACTAGACCACCAGTAAATGAAATGATTATTGGCCCAGAACCTGACTTTCTGGGTTAGGTGAAATACTATATAAAGAATAAGTTAGTTCTAGGGGGATTATTAAAAATGTCAAGTTTTTGTACAATGTGAAAGGCACAGTATTCTTGGGGAACGGGTTTATAAGAGGAGTGTTATAGAAAGGTTCATCAAGCTGGGCACAGTGGCTCGTGCCTGTAATCCTAGCACTCTGTCTGGGAGGCTGAGCCAGGAGGATCACTCAAGGCCAAAGGTTTGAAACCAGCCTGAGTAAGAGTGAGACCCCATTTCTACAAAATATAGAAAAATTAGCCAGCTGTGGTCATGTACGTGTAGTCCCAGCTACTTGGGAGACTGAGGCAGAAGGATCACTTGAGTTCAAGGTTGCAGTGAGCTGCGATTAGGCCACTGCACACTCTAGCCTGTGTGACAGAGTAAGACCTCGTCTGGAAGGAAGGGAGGGAAGGAGGGAAGAAGGAAGGAGAGAGAAGGAAAGGAGGAAGATGGATACATTTAGATGGTCTTAAAAAATGTCCCTAAACCATAAATTTCAATTGATCTGTTTTCCATTAATCATTCTTTTGTTTATGTTTCCTGGCTAAGATGGGTAGGGGGAGACAAAGAAAGGGCATTAATGGAGAACTGAAGAGGTAGCGTGCTGGGGGATGTGTGAGAAGGGTGGGCGAGGGTACCCCCAGGAGACAGGCAAGGCCAGTCAGGTCGGCCCCTTATTTGTCACGGGGCTTTCGAGTTGAGCTGCCAGGGTGCGCAAAAGGCCCTGAGACTGATGTGAGTATTTCTAATGAGCCGTCAGGATGTGGCACTCCTTGTAGAGGCTGCAACAGAGACAAGCTTGGGAGTGAAGTCCCAGGAGGACAGTATTACCCATCTGTGTTCCCTTTCCAGGGTGATCCTCCCTTTCTGAGGAACTCATTTCCCCCTGTCTGCAAGCAGAATTGCAGTGTTAGCTGGAACAATTGTCCCCTGATTATGTTACTACCCATATTACCCATATTTATTGTTTCCATATTTGAACATCTGGTGCTTTTTCACCTCCCCATCAGAAAGGCTGAGAAAGCCTTTTGAGCCACCACGAGGCCTGGCCTGAGTGGTGAGTGCACACAGGCTCATTCACAAGGGGCTCATCTAATCCCATCCACCCCCACGGACAGTTTCTAGCCCCAAAGTCCCCTTTGGCCAATTTCATTGTCATTCAAGTTTTGCTTTCCTGCATTAACCATCAAAATGTGTGCCGTATGGGGAAAATGGCAAGGGAGGGGAGGGGCGAGGGGAGGCTGGGCGGAGAGGGGGTAAATGGTGGGGCCATACCTATGGTGCATCTTAGACGGGTTCAGGCGAAACTTACTAAATGCAGAATACAAATGTCTTCATACAATAACTAAGAAAATGACATGATGGCTATGTCAAACAGTTTGATGAAAATGTTTCAGATTGTATATAAAACCAGCACATTGTACCCCTTGATTGCACTAATGTACTCAGCTATGATTCAACAATAAAAAAAATAAAAAA
>CAUYRH010026396.1:0-22705 GCA_963574655.1 Perodicticus potto
CATATAGTGATTAAAAGGCCATGAAGGCTATGTTAAATAGTTCAATGAAAATATTTCAGATTGTATATGAAGTCTGCACATTGTGCCCCATGATTGCACCAATGTACACAATTATGATTTAATAAAAATTTAAAAAAAGAATTATTCACATTGATAAAGTCTGATACTCATTACCCATTTGTTTTACTTTTACCCTCAAATGTTTGATTCATTTAATTTAGATCATTAATATTTTACAAAGCTTTTACATTTTTGTTTCCTATTCCTCTCAAGGTAAACAATTTTTTAAGTGTGATAAACAATACTCAATTCTTAAAGTCTAAATTTACATTATAAGAAATGGGGTTTGTGTTTCTTTAAGGTAAATTTTCATCATCATAATCAAGATATTTTTGATTTTTAAAATGTTGTATAAACTCTGTTTTTTTTTCTTCTTAATGCAAATAAGCTATTTCCTTTCATGAGCTATGTAGATATTTTTGCTAACCCATCTGGTTTAGAAGCCACAGCTTGAATTTTAATGAGGCAATATTATTTACTGTACTTGTTCATGCAAATTTTTCGTTGTTTGCACTGTCTTGGTAATTCTCTCTGTGAATGGGTCAAATTACATTTGCCTTTCTGGAGAACTTGGAAATCACTGGATAAAACAGTAGTCAGGCTCCTAGGAGAGTATATTTACAAATCCAAAGTGATGTACCCTCCATTTTAAACAAAAAGGCCAGATTTATTTAGCCACCTTGATACCTCCTGAAATAGAGATATTAGCTTCCTCTAGAGTTCTATTATTTCTTTTTGTATCCTGGGACATCGTTACATTTAAAGGAGCAAAAATTCATTTAGCCCATTTATGAAGTTTACAGAGTTAATTCAAACAAATAATGACAGAGTAGCAATTGCATCCAATAATAATGTTGTTATGAAATATCTCTACTTGGTAAACATTAGCTGAATCCTCTTCTTTGTAGGACTGTCTTAAAGACTTTTTGGTTATATCAGATTATATTAGGAAAAAATTATAGCTCAAATATTTAAGAGCTGTATTTTTCCTGAATTTAGGAATTTGGAGAATACTCTCTAACATTTAAATTACATGCCTCAATATTCTGTCTCCTAGAATAGGGCTCATGCAGTGTTCTGGTATTGATTCTGTTTCTATGCAGTTAATGTTTTGCTTTATTTGAGAGGCAAGATGGTTTGGATTTGACTGGAGATTATCAATTCATTACTATATCACCATAGATTTATTGAATGTTATGGATTTTCAGAGTTCTTAATTAAAGTTCATGGAACTTGAGAAAACAGAAATGCCCTCTCTTGAGACTTTGTCTCCTGTGTTATTTGGTTTTCTAATATAAATATATGTTCAATTAGTTATTATTAGTATGCAATAGCCTGGAGATATCTGGAGTGAATGCCCTCTGTTTGTGAGGTGCTTTGACATTTTTCAGAGGGAGCAAAATGATGGTTTATTGACTAAAGAACTCTGACCTCTTCTAAAACATCTCACCTCCCATGATATTTCCTAGGGCATCACTGGTCTCTGGAAATACTGAGATCTCAGACAGCAGGAATCACTTTTCCTCTTTCGAGGAGTTTGCAGCTGTCTGACACACCATGAATCCTTTGTCAGTTTTCCATATGTAATGGATTTTGTCTTATGAAAAAGTTAATATGAGAAGTTGATGGTAAAAGCTAGTGAATAAACCAGTGAAGAAAGCAGAAGTTTCTATCTCTGTTTTTGTTCTGTGAGGGCTGTTTGATTATAAAGTGATGCCACTCACCAACACACCCAGAGGAGCCCAAACAGACTTCAAAGCCAAGGTGAAACCCATCTTCTCTTCTTAGTTAGGAAATTTCCTCCTCTGATCTCCTCAACATATTTGGGAAAGATAGTTCAAGTACGATTGTGTAGTCAATGGATTACAGACACAAAAATTGATGAGTTAGCTTAATGAGCTTTTTGGCTCCAAACACTTAAAATGAACCTATTTTATAATATAGAGTCAAGAATCTAAGAACATTCTTTTATAGAGTTCTGAGGTATTTTTTGAAATTAAGGCTCTTCTTTGAGACATGTAATGTGAAAGTACCATTTTGGATCAGTAATACTTTATCTTCTAGAAAAGGGTTTATAGAATAAACTGTTCCCATGGGTAAATGCTATTTTGGGATTTTTAACTTGCTGCTTAATTTTACCTCCCCCCAGTATGTTCTCTTTAGTTGTGACTTGGGGTCTCTCTGCCAGTGTCTTTAAAATCGGACAGGTAGAGGTCCGGCTCATCACCTCTGCAGGTTCTCTAAGGTATAGTGTCAAAGTGTGTCCACAGAGATGTGCACAATGAGAACTTCCCCTCATGCACACCAGTGGTAAAACCCTTTTCTCCTTTCTCGTCCCAAAGTCACAGAAAACAAGATCCTGTTCTTCAAGTTGTTTCAACCAAGTTGTGTTTTGGGATAGGCAGAATAATTAGAAGTAAAAAAGAACTGCAACAATCTAATAAATTTTTGCCAAAATGTAACTTTAGTCAGTCAGTTCAATCTCAGCTTCAATATTATAGGGATTTAAATGTATTATTAACGACTTTTTTTTCTCATTATAAGTATAGTTTAAATAGGTACAGTAAGGCAAAAAGCTTTATTTTAAATTTCTGGTCACGATCATTTTAAATTTCAAAACCTTTTTTGGTTTTGTTAGCAACTACCAGGCAGCGTAGGCTATAGCCAGTTTCCTATGAACCTTTTTATAGAAAGATTAGTTTCTGAGCAGATAGATGCAAGTCATTCATTGAGAGAGAAACCTGTGTTTGCAACTTTTTTTTTTATGAATTATACTTTCTCATTAAAGGGAAAAGTCACTCAAGGAAAGCCTTTACTGCTCAGTAATGAAAATATATTTTAGGGAAAATTATTAATTCACTTTGAATCAATAGCAAGGAAGTCTAATTTCTCATGTGACTATAAACATATTTGGGGATACATGAAATTTTATTTCAATATTTGCTTGTTACTATTGCTCAGGATCTACGAAGATGGATCGGGCTTTTTATTTAAGTGTACACATTAGAGAGCCGCAGATGAGAGGCATGGGTACAGGAACAGTAGACTCAAAAGACCACAGCGAATGGGCCATAATACATATGTCCAATATTTCACAGATATTTATTTCATAAGCATATACAGATAACCTACATGATTTAAAATATTTTTAAAGGTTTTGAATTAAAACTTGTTTTTATTAAGCAATCAATTAAAGCATAGTCCCAAAAATTAAAACTCAGAATTTAGTATTCATAATCCAAGTGAAATTAATCCCCTTTTCTTCTGGCAATAACATCTAGCACACTGGGCACAAAGTAGGTATTTATTGACTTGTCTTATTGTTGATTGACTATAGTTCAGTTTTGTTTATCTTGAGGATATATACCACATACTGAATTCGGATTGCATAGATTTTTATTGATTATATGAAACATTATAGGAAGATGTAGTAAAAGAAAATGCTGATTTATGAGTCCCAGTAAGCAAGTAAAGCAACTCGCCTGGTCTTGGTTTCTTATATCTACAATAACTTCTTCTGCTGAAATTATTCTCTGGAAAATCCAATAGTTTTTGATAATTTTCATCTTTTCAGTGAATATATAATCTGATAGTTTTTGATAATTTTCATCTTTTCAGTCTATTTTTGCTCATCTTAAAAGTGAGAACAGAGAAGCATCACTAGCAAAAACATTAATAATAGCAATGATTATGCCTAGGGTTATCTCTGTTTAATAAATTAACAACAGTTAAGAGCCTTTGAGTTATAATTCCAGTTTTTAAATTAAGCCAAAGTAATCAGTAACAACCACAGATGTATGCAGACATAAATTCTGAAGCGCTAAAAAGAAATTTCAGCTCTTTCTAAAAAGAGATTTCTATTTATTTCACTGCCACATAAATTGGATAGAAGTTATCATATCATTATTTTTAAGTTAAGAGTCACTGACTGAACTATGTTTCTTTTATAAAGACCATATCCAAAATTGATTCAGCATATGCTTTGACTTACTAAACTCCCTGGATTGCCAATGTATAAACAATGCCTTTATCTGGATAAAAGCTAGTTTGTTTACAAAAAGGCAGAAAACTGACCCAGAAGTAGATGGTTTTCAAAGACATGAATCAAGGATGGTTGAATAATACCATGTCAATGATATTTACGAATTTTAAAATCCATACAAGCATTCATGCAGAATGGTAGGTAAGATTATTTCATTAACTTCCCAAGAGAACAAAGAAAATTCCTTGTTATACACACCTCACAACACCATTGATGTAAAATGTCATTACCACTAATTGGAATAAATTCTTACCTTCCACGCTGTAAGTCAGTGATGCTCAAGATTTCTTTCTGATAATGTGGCAAGAGTAGCCTCACTTTCATCTATTAATGTCATCTCTTGTGTGCCTGCAAAATTTGCCAGAACTGATTAGAGCAGATATTAAATGATAATTGGACATTTAGTGCTCGTCAAACAGAAAGTGACAGATGGGGCACTAATTAAATTATAGTTCTGACATTATTCACCATGGTTTATGACTCTTCAGTGATGACCTTCATACATGTCTTCTTATCCTTTTTTTCCTTTGGTGGGGAAAGAAGGATAGGAAGTTGATTGGTAGAAAGAAAAACTATCTTTTAAAAATACTGAGCAAAACCCAGAGATGTTAAACTGTCTTATTTTAAAAATATCTATCAAGATACAACATAAATCGATAGTGAAATATGTAATCACTAAAGCAAAACAAAATTTACCATGAAGCTAATAAAGTGGGAAGAAAATAACTAGGTAATCCTAAAATACACGCAAAGATTGATCACAATGAACGTATTTCTGGAAAAGGGAAAGACATTTGTTCTGATTTGAAGAAAATATATAATTCTGATATCAGAAATGAGGATGCAGTGCTTTTTGATACTTCCTTTTTTTCTATGTTATCTGAAGCTTTCATTACCAGTTATCTCCACCAGCTAAATGAAGAACCTTGTTGAAATGAAAGGGGAGGGGGGGGATTAAAAGATATTCTAAGCCACAGTTGCTGAACCAGAACTGCATTTTCGTTTTCAATTAAAAGAGAAAACACAGTGTTGATTACTTTCTAACTTTAGTTTCTTTAATTTTACTCCAGTGTTTAGTACTTGTCTAAAAGGAAAAACTAACTAAAAATTTAAAAGACTAATGCTTAGTTTTAGGTCCCCTTAGTGAACATTTCTCAATCTAATGATTAGCCAGGTTAAATTTAAAATAATTCATTTTATGTCATGTCTAGTGCCTATAATTGTCCAGGTATACTTTCTTGCTGACATATATGTACAGCGTTAGTGACCATTAATAATGAAACTGAAATCTGACAATTCATTAGAATTACCCCCCCCAACACACCCACACACACACACACACACACACACATTTCCATGGTATAAAATGACTAAAATAGGAGGGAAGACTATTTTTTTGGACTGCTGCAATCTCTTCAATATGTAAATAAATAGAAAGAGTGAATAAAGGTATAATTTATTTAGATTATTTTTTCTAAATGTATTTTGTAATTCAGACATAGAAACCATCTAGCACAGTGGTTCTCAACCTGTGGGTCACAACCCACAGGAGCTGTATTAAAACACCGTGGCATTAGGAATGTTGAGGACCACTGATCTAGCACATTGAATCTGAAGGATTAGATAGAATGGACATAGACATGAGAGTCCAGTCCTCCTTGGCTATCCCTAAATGTTTGGAGAATTATGTTACTGTGGTACTCAACTAATGCAAATGCATTCACTTAATGCAACTAAACAGTAGTGTTTAGAAATTTTTCTGGTTAATAGCAAGCTAATCATCTATTCAAAACCTTTATAAGATTTCTTATGTTTGTATTTACTGTTGAATAGTAAATGGTAAATATACCAGCTGCAGCTTAGCATTGAAGTTGTGTGTATGTTTATATAGGCCATTTTATTAAGCATTCTTCTGCTGCTAAGACATTTCTCTGTATCTTGCTAAATATAAGCTACCTGATGTCCTTTGCTCTCCTGTGAATTATACTGATCTCTCTCTCTTCTACTAAGTATTGCATGGCACTGTATGTTACTTGTTTTCAGGAATACATGTTCTATAAAGTGTGTTTGGCAATTTTCTTGTTATTCAAACATCATAGAGTACACTTTACAAACCTAGATGATATAGCCTATAATATTGCCTGAGCAATATGGTATAGTCTATTGCTATGGGGCGATTGTATTTGTAGGAAAATATTTTATTTATGTAAATAAAATATGTATATAATTTATGTTTAGAAACATAAATATATATTATTTTATTACCTATGTTATTATATATACATAATAAAATATATATTAAAATAATTATATATACATTTTGTGTGTGTGTGAGGCAGAGTCTCTCTCTGTTGCTTGGGTTAGAGTGCCATGGCCTCACTCTAACTCATAACAGCCTCAAATTCATATGCTCAAGCAATCCTATCGCCTCCTCTTCCAGAGTAACTGAGACTATAGCCATGTGCCACCACACCGCCTAATTTTTCTGTTTTTAAGTAGAGATGGGGTCTTACTCTTGCTCAGGATGATCTTGAACTCCTGACCTAAAGAGCTCTTCCCGCCTTCCCTGCCAGACTACTAAGATGACAGGAGTGAGCCTGGCTTAGGCAATTGCTGACAAAATAGTGAGGAAGTAACAAATATTACATATCTAATCGTTTATATATCTAAACATAGAAAAGTACAGTAAAAAATATAGTGTAAAAGATAAAAAAATGATACACCTCTATACCACGAGTGGAGCTTGAGAGACTGGAAGTCGCTCGGGTTAATAAACGTCAAGGCCTAAGTCCTGTACACTACTATAGACTTTATAAACCCCGCATACTTCGGTTACACAAAACTAATAAAAGAATATTTTTCTTTCCTCAGTAAGATATTACTCTGAACTACAATAACTTTTTAACTTCATAAACTTTTCCATTTTCTGATGTTTGAACTCCTTTTTGATAATACCTAGCTTAAAACGTAAACACATTGAATGGCTGTACAAACATACTTTCCTTTCTAATGTCTTCATTCCGTAAGCTAGTTTCTATATTTTAAACCTACTAATGTTGGAATTTATTAATAAAGTAAAACACATGTGGATAACATGATCATGTTTTTCATTACAAAAAAGAAAATCTGTATTTATTTTGTAGGTAAAGTTATAAGCTGTAAGATCATACTCCATCATGGATAAGCACCTTGTAGATCTTATGGTACATGGAGAAGCCTGTTTTTCTTTTAGTTGATTTTCTATTGAATTCAAGTTAATAGGCAAAATAGTATTATATTCTTTTATTCATTCAAAAAATATTTATTAACCATCCTATGTGCCAAACACTGTTCTAAACTTTCAAATTAATTATTCTCCAAAAGATGTATTTTTACCTAACTTAATTTATGAAATAAACTATGCATGTTTTTGTTTTACCTGTATTTAAATTATTTTAATATTTTTATTTTAAAACTTTTTGAATGAGACCTCAAAGCACAGATACCAAAAGCAAAAATACAGAAATGGGATTACATCAATTTAAAAGTCTGCACAGCAAAAACAAGCAAAAAGCAGTAGACTGTAGGGACAACCTACAGATGGGAGAAAGTATTTACAACTGTGCATCTGTCAAGGGGATAATATCCAGAAAATATAAGGAACCTTAAGTATAAGGTTAATATCCAGTAAAATATAAGGAAAAAGGAAGAAAGAAGGAAGGAAGGAAGTAAAGAAAGAAAAAGAAGAAAGAAAGAAAGAAGGAAGAAAAGAGAAAGAAAGAAAAAAAGAAACCTAAAGAGTTTATTTGAAAAATGAGCAAATGACTGAGTAGAGATTTCTCAATAAAAGACATGCAAATGGCCAAAGGCACATTAGAAAATGCTCAACGTCATTGGTCATCAGAGACATTCAAATCTAAACTTCAATGAAGTATCATCTCTCTCTTTTTAAAATGGCTTTTGTCCAAAAGACAGACAGTAACAAATGCTGGCAAAGATGTGAAGAAAAGGAACCCTTGTACACTGTTGTGGGAATGTGAGTTAATGCAAACCCTAGGGGAAACAGTATTCGGTTTCCTCAAAAAGCTAAAGGTAGAACTACCATATGACCCAGCAATCGCATTGGTGGCTGGATATCCAAAGGAGGGGGAATCATTGTATCGAAAAAATATCTGCAGTCCCTTATTCATTGCAGCACTACTCACAATAGTCAAGTTTGGAATCAACCTAAATGGCTATGAATAGATGAATGCATGAATTGTGGCAAATATATAAACAAAATATTATATATAGATTTAAAAAGCAGTGAAAACCCACTATTTGAAACAACAAGAATGTATCTGGAATACTTTATGTTAAGTGGCGTTTTGAATACTGTAGCTTTATCATATATTTTCAAATATGATAGTGTGTTGCTTCCATCGCTGTTCTTTTCTTGGCAAGATTACTTCAGCTGTTTGGCATCTTTTCTGGTTCTATACAAATTTTAGCATTATTTTCTTCTATTTCTGTGAACAATAACATTGGAATTTTGATAGGGAATGCATTGAATCTAAAGATCGTTAGGGGTACTAAGGCAATGTAGTGATATTAATTCTTCCAATCTATGTCTACAGGATACCTTTCTGTTTGTTTTTTCTCCAATTTATTTCACGGATATTTTATCTTTTTCAGTATACAGATCTTGGTTATATGTACTCCTAAGTATATTCTGAATCTTTTGCGATATTTTAAATGGGATTGTTTTCTTAATTTCTTTTTCACAGACTTCATTGTTAATGCATAGAAAAACTAAAAAAATTTGTAAGTTTATTTTGTGTACTGCAAGTTTACTGAATTTGCATGTCAGCTTTAACAGTGTTTTGGTGGAATCTTTAGGACTTTTTTTTTTTTTTTTGTAATGCCATATTATCAGCAACCAGGTACAATTTTACTTTCCTTTTATATCTGGATGCATTTTAATTCTTTTTCTCACCTAATTGTTCTTGCTAGAACTTTCAGTATTACATTAACTGGAAGTGTTAAGAATGGCATCCTTACTTAGTTTTTTAGCTAAGAGAAAAACTATATATTTTCATTGTTGATAATAATGCTTACTGTGGGCTTGAGCCATGACATGCTTTGACAAACTTAAGTAACTAGGTGTCTCATTATCCTTTCTTAGGTGCACACAAATAATAAATTTTGTGTTACAATATATTTATTTATTCATTACATTTTGTTAGGAAGAAACAATCAGTCCCTTGATCTCTAGTTTGTGGAATTTTCTTCAAACCAGAGATCCTTGGTCCCTTTGCAAATCAGAACATTTTAATTTCTTCCATCTGCTATAACCTTTCTACCATGATATGAGAGAGTTACCATTACCGAAAGTATTTACTCCTGGAAGTTAGCTCAGTACCTTCCAATGGCATTAACTGAAGAATTAAGTTAAGTTGAAACTCTGTTAAATGGAAAGTTTGTTTCCATTATTCCAACACTGTAGCTTCATCTTCACCATAAACATTCTATTTTCAATTTTACTATCAGTCTCTTTTATAGAAAGCAGGAAAATAAAATAATAGCCATAGTTCCCTGCTTTCCATTTTTAAAAATTTTAATAATGTCTCTGCTTCAAATATTATCAATGTTCCTTTCTTACTTTTGCCTCCTACTCTAAGCATGACTGTGATGATCTTTTTTTGTCTTTAATATGTTTTCATAAAGCTCACCTATTTTTCTGTTAGCCTATTAAATGAAGAACTGTGCAGTTTGGACTGATCCAGAACTACAATAATAATCAATAATGATTCTAAGTAATTGAAACCTTAGACATGACAAACCTTTGTTTCTTCTCTTGTTGTTGTTGTTGTTGTTGTTTTGAGACAGAGTCTCACTCTGTCACAGCTCATAGTAACCTCAAACTCTTGGGCTTAAGCAATTCTCTTGCCTCAGCCTCCGAGTAGCTGGGACTGCAGGCGCCCCCCACAATGCCCAGTTATTTTTTGGTTGTAGTTGTCATTGTTTAGCAGGCCCAGTCCGGACTGGAACCTGTCAGCCTCGGTGCATGTGGCTGGCGCCCTATTCGCTGAACTAATGGGCGTGAACCAGACAAACCTTTGTTTTCAACAAAAACAACACTTAAATAGATCTGTGGAAAGCAAAGGAATTAAGCTATGATTAGTTTGTTATTTTAAATCAGGCTAATGATACAATATTAAAATTTTAACATTATGTATTTAGCTTATTGTATTGTACACTTCCTTGAATAATTTAAATGTCAATAGTTTACATTATAAAATATTCATTTATGAGTACGTTCTTTAATCTTCAAAAGATTTGAGGAAAAAAGATTCAAGGCATTGTCAGCGGAGCTTGGAATATTAACATCCTCCATGGGAGAACGAAATGTTCTAGTAATATAAATTCAAGTTAGAAAGGGTCATGAAATTATCTAATCCAACATGTACAATCTGAGGGAATAGAGGATCAAAACATGATACGATTTTTCAATTTTCACAATTAGTTAATGGTAGACCTGGCTCAAAAGGTTATCATTTGACTATAAATGTGACAATCTTTTGCTTTTATTACATGACGATGATAACTCCTTCCCCATGTAGCTCAGGGGAGAGCAAGTTTCTCACAGTGGTTCTTCATCTTCCCAATGATGCAATGTATTTTCATTGTTTTTTTTTTTTTTTTTTTTTTGTTACATAGCCTCAAGCTGTCACCCTGGATAGAGAGCTGTGGCATCACAGCTCACAGCAACCTCCAGTTCCTGGGCTCAAGCGAGTCTCCTGCCTCTGCCTCCCAAGTAGTTGGGACCACAGGTGCCCACCACAACGCCCGGCCATTTTTTGGTTGCAGCCGTCATTGTTGTTTGGCAGGCCCAGGTTGGATTCGAACCTGCCAGCTCAGGTGTACGTGGCTGGCGCCTTAGCCCGTTGAGCCACAGGCACCGAGCCTGTATTTTCATTGTTAAAAGGAGGTTGCGACCCACAGGTTGCAAACTGCTGAATAGTAGATGAACTACAGGCCCAGCCCACAGAGAAAGCACCACTGAATTCAAGAAGCTGGGAGGAGGGAAGAAGGGGAAGAGGCTCAACGAGGTCCCCCAGGTACCATGTAGAGGTATACTGCACACCTCCCGAGTGAAAGACTCACCCACCACTTGGGCTTTTCCTAACAAACACAGACAGTGCAATCTAATAGAACTAATAGTAGAAATCCTTATGTTAACCTGGAATTTAATTAAAAAAAAAAAAAAAAAAAGAGCCAGAAAGGTAAATATTTTTCGGTTTCCAGGTCACATGAATTCTGTCAGAACTTTTCAGCTCTGAAGCTGTATTCATCAGACATGGCACCAAATGATTATCACTTCTTCTGTACTTTGGACCTCTTCTTGCAAGAAAAAATAATTCATTTCTCAACAAGCTGTGGAAAACGCATTTTGTAATTTCAATGCTACTCTTCTCTAGGTTTGCTCGCTGCTGGTATAAACAAGCTAGTGTTAAAATGGCAAAACTACTTTGATTAATTCTACTGCTTTTGTTTGAAATATAATAAACTAAACTCTGGATTCAAAATAGGACATTTCATAATTAATGGCCTAATACCTAATATATTTAATATATTCTGGTATATAACTACAATAAACAAAGCCAAACAATTCTAAGCATATCAAGTTATATATTTCATCAACCCATATTATCATAAAGAGCTGACTATTTGGGTATGGACTTCTAAAATGAAAATGAACAGTGGCCGGGATATTGTTTGACTGATAAAATTATTTGTTGAATGACGAGAATATGGTATTGAAAGTCAAGAGAAAGTGAATGAATATGGTAGAAATTTGGGGAGCATATCACTTGTAAGTCTGGACTCTGTGCTTTAAGACTCCTGTAGTTAGTTGCATACCTGTTTAATTGAACTTAATAGGGAAATGCTCTTTGAAGAGATGTAAGTTATTATATAGACTAGTTTACATAATTAAAAATAAAGCATTTGGCATATAGTTGTTGGGGTGGAAATATGTCAGATCTTAATATTTCTTTTTTTTTTTATCATTCCTATGAAAATCTCTCAAAGATGCTTTTTATATGAACCCATCCCATTCTCAGCCTTATCTCCAGATGGTTGATCACAAAATTTGCCATGCTTACTTTAATTTTCTTTTTATTCTTTCTTATTCAATATATCTTAAAATTTGGTGAAATCTCATTTAATGTGAATTCCTTCATAGAATTTCCTTTTTAGCTACACACAATAATAATTAAGTAATAATGATATCAATCCAAAAATGACAATTGGAGTCTTTTGAGAACAGGCAGACCACTCTGCTGTCTTAGAATGACCAGTCCACAAGAAGGTAGATTAAGGAAAACGAAATAAATGTCACCTTTTACCAATATTTTCTTTACCTTTCACTGAGACATAATTGACATATGACAAACCACTTATATAACTTACATAATTGATTGGCTTTTACCTACATATACATATATGAAACCATGCCATAATTAAGATAATGAACATATTGGTCATTTCTGAAATATTTCTTTTTTTTAATTTTTATTAAATCATAATTGTGTACATTGGTGCAATCATGGGGCACAATGTGTTGACTTTATATACAATTTGAAATATTTTCATTGAACTATTTAACATAGCCTTCATGGCATTTTAATCACTATATGAAGACATTTATATTTTTCTGAAATATTTCTTATGGTATTGTGTAATCTATCTTTCCTCCCCTTTATTATTCCTCCCAAATTCCATTCATAGGGAATCACTGGTCTACTTTCCATTACTATAGAATAATTTGTATTCCCTACAATTTTATATAAATGAAATCACTGTATTTAACCATCTGTCTTTCACTCAATGTTAACTATCTCTAGACTATTTTATGCTATTAGGTATATAGATAGTTGGTTTATTTCTATTGCTGAGTTGTATTTTGTTTTATAGATATCCCACAATTTGTCTAGTCACCTACTTATGAGGACATGGGTTTTCTACATTTTGGCTGTTATGAAAAAAATTGCTATGAACATTTGTGCACATCTCTGTCTAGGTATTAACTTATTTTTCTTGGATGAATGCCAGCATGAACTGGCTAGATTATATGCGTAAGCCGTATTAGGGAAATTTTGTCTTCCCCCAATAAGTTTGACTTAAGCTACTCCATAAATAAAGAAACTACCTAGGAGTTCTAAGTCACCAATTTAAAATTTTAAAATGCACCATCTTTGCTTGATAGCAATATACCCAATCCTTCAGTATTCTCATTATATTATATGTGTATAAGCAAGTAAACGCATTTCAGGTGGAAAATACAGCCTGTAACAAATAGATATGTAACAAATATTGGCAATAGTGGATAGCTTATGAGCATAGTGAACAAGGTTGAAATTGAGCAGAGATAAGCCTTAATTATGCCTTCAACTAAACTTTTTGTTTGAGGTAAGTGGAATGCTCAGGTGATTTCTTTTATGTATAAAATAGATAAGATCTCCCTTACTTTAAATCAATGAAGGCATTACCACACACATGTACTGTGATGGTGCCTAATCATTTGACCAAACACTAATGTAGATATTACTGTGAAGGCACTTTGGAAATGTCAATAACATTTTCAGTCAACTGGCTTGGAGTGAAGGAGATGACCCCAGGTGAGAGGGTAAAGAGGCCAGTTGAAGGTGACAAAAGCACAAAATTATGGTTGCTCCATAAAGAAGGAATTCCACTCGAAACTATAATATGGAAATCCTACCTCCCTCTTTCTCAATTCCTCTCTCAATGTATGTTGTATGTATACAACTCCTATTGCTTCTATTCTATAGAGAACTCAGATACTTATGTACATATAGGTATATACACACACACACAAATGTGCACAAAACTATACTGGGGTCTGAAACAGATGGGCTTCTTGTACCAACCTTCATAAAACATTAATGCCATTCATTGAAGTTGGTGTGCTTTCTTGCCCACATGATGGAAGGTTCCTGTTGATTACACTTGACTTGAAAAATTCCAGTGTATGAGATGGAAAACTACAAACACACTCTCAAGAACTGAAGGATTTTTTTTTTTCATTATGAACTTTCTTTTTCAAACAAAAGAGCTTAAACGCTGAAAAATAAAATTAGCTTATCAGATTGAGAGTGTGGGTCTCCAAAGAGCACTTGTAAGATTTAAGTACTAAAGGTCATTTCCTTAAAGTAGAAACCCAATGATATAACTTCATTCAATTACTTTCTGAGTTTGGTGAAACTTACAATGCTACAGATAAGAAAAAGAAAGAAATATGCATATGGTTTAATTTAAAAATTTGAGCTTTTTAATTTGAGCCTTGACAATGAAGATATCTCTATTATTAGAAACAAGAGGCAAAACAAAACGAAAATATTGGATAGTCAAGGCATGGAAGTTACAACTTAATTTTTAAATTATTTTTGATTATTATATATACATAATAGTTATATGTAATATTTATAGAGTTTATGCAATGTTTTTTTCTGCTTACAAAGATTCATTGTAATGAACTGAATGATTCCAGAAGATGAAGATTTTATTTATAATAAGAAAACTTTAACAGTTGAACTGATCATTTCTACTATCTTAACATTTCTCACTATTTACTGTAGTTGAGTTAATTTTACAAAACCTGGTTTTAGTGGATAAAATGATCAAACAGATAAAATTGTCTGTTGGGCAGTCATTTTCTACCTACCTATAATTTTCATTATAAAATTTTAAAAATCTGTCTTTCAATACTTCAACTAGAGAGGTATGAGCCAGACTTATAGTTAGTGGTTTTATTTTGGCAAATTCCAAATCACAGAAACTTGCCTTGTGAACAAAGCAAAATACAAAAACCAGTTTGTTAATGAAAATTTTGTGCAAAGTATTTAAACTAATTACATTTTGTTAAGAAAATACATTGTAATTTACTTAGGAACATGCTTATATTTATTAATCAATATCTGTAATAGAAAAAAGATTATTAAAATTTACTGGGGACCAAAAACTATTCTATATACTTTTCATATCAATGTAACACTAAGAATTCTTTAAGGTCTGCACTTTTATCACGAGATTGGTTAAGCACATTCCACAATGTCATGTAGCCAGCAAGTGATAGAGTTAGGCTTGAATACCATGCCCTCCAACAAACTCCTGAGTCCAGTTCTTAAGCACTACAAAATATAAATTCTTCACTAGCTTAATGGTATTCATAAATTTAAAGCTTTCTAAATTTTAAATAAAAGTGAAATTAAGGTTTAACTAGTCATTATAAAATTTAAAAAATTTGTCTTTCCATAATTCAATGACAAATTTCCTTTCTTCAAAATATTTTTAAAAATAGAATCAGCAAAGCAAGATAGCAACAAACATATCATTACACTTGAACTAGAATGAGTCATATCAATTATACTGTTTGTGAAATAATTATAGATATGCAATAAAGGTTAAACATTCTGTTCAGTAATGACTTGTGTACCATTTCAGAGTATCTTTCACATTAGGCTGAGTGGAGACATCAAGCCCCTAAATGAGAATTACTTATAATAGTCATGGATTCTTGTTCACCCTCCCTCCATCAAACCACCCCCATGTATTACAAGGGTACAAGTCAAATTTATCAAGTATAGAACACAAATGTCTTAACACAGTGATTAAGTGAATGAGGTGAAAGCTATGTTGATTAGTTGGATGTAAGCACTCCGATTTTTACAAAGAATCAACACATGGAATCCCACACAGGCATAAATGTATACATGATCTATGCATATATGACTTAGGAAAAGGAAAAAAAAAAAGAAAAAAATTAGTCTTGGATTCTCTCTTTACAAATAAATTTTGCTACTTCTTTCAGACCTCAATCTCTCCTTGAGATATAAACATTTGTTGATTTTTTCTTCTTCCTTTCATCACAATTGAGAAAACGTGATCTTAGATATATCTATGTATTATGATCAACTTATGACTGAGTGGGTTTCCTTAACTTGAGAGGCATGAGGTCAACTTATGTCACATTGTGACAAGGATTCAAACCTACAAAGCTATCTCCATTGTCTCCTTCATTTAGAGTATGAAAATAAAAGGATGACTTGAACACACCTAAAATAATACTGTGGTAATCTAAAATCAAAGTAACATCAGGTATAAGAACAGTGAACATTTTGTGTGTCTCATCCTACCTGAGACTTTCTTAGTAGCTGAAAAGATATTCTCCAGTAGCTGATGGTAAGAAATGCTTAAGAAATAGTATGAAGTTGTTTGTGACAATTAATGACTGTTTCTGGGACAGAATAACAGCAAACACCTCAGAATGATAAGATAATTTGTTTCTAATAAGAATCTGATTACTTCATGAAAATTACATATGGGTCTTAATAATACTTCAACTGAGTAAAATCCTTAGTACCTGCCATATGTCTAACATATTCTAGCTCTTTTAAAATATACACCATTTCCTACAATCTTCACAACCTTTTCTATAGTTTAAGTGTAATTATTCCCATTTCATAGAAGAAACTTGGATTCAGAAAGGCTAAATTAAAATTGCCTCCTATCTCAAATCAGAAACAACAAACCTTATTAGTCTGTGAATTGGATTGGAATGGAATGAAAATGCCAAATATTTGCCACATGTCTGTATATGCTTAAACTGTGCTTATATATTTTCAAGAGTGTTTCCTTCTAGGCAGTGGCTTAAGATCAATTTGTTCATCTCTTGCTCTTCAGATTCTTTACATTCTTTTACTCCACTTTTCCTATTGCCTAAAGATCACCTACGTGATTCACATAAAGAGGCTTTCTTCACCCTAGAACTAAATGCATAAAGGTGTTCATTTAAAATTCTCTGATAATAATGACAAGGAAAGCCAGAGGATAGAATTGCCAGTAGGAAGACAAGGTGACGTGTGAGTCTATAACCCGAAGTTTGTCTTGGGGAGAAATTTACCCAGGGGAAAGTAATACTTCTTTCCTGTGTAAGCCTGAGTAGCTTCATGGTTTTCTAAATTTTATAGTGTCCTTGAATATTTTAGAAATTGAAGCTGGAAGAAAACTTCGAGTTGATTTTGTCACTATTATGGACTGAATTCTGTCCTCCCAATCTCACATGTTAAACCCCTAAACTCCAATAAGACTATATTTTGAAATAGGGACTTTAAAGAGGTAATTAGGGTTGTATGAAAGGTGCTCTTATAAGAAGAGAAAGAGACACCTGGGCTGCCATACACAGAGCAAATGCCATGTGAGGAAGCAGTGAGAAGGTAGTCAGTCATCTGCAAACCAGGAGAGAGGCCCAGGAGAAACCTTACCAGCTGCATCCTTTATCTTAGACTTCCAGCCCCTATAGATCTGTGAGGGAAAAAAATAATAATTCTCTTGTTTAAGCCACCCAATCTATGGTATTTTGTTATGGAAGCTGTAGGTAACTCAAACAGTTGCTTCATATTTCACTAAAGTTAAAATCATGACCTAAGTAAAAATAGCTTGTTCCAAGGCTCAAAGCTAACAAAGAATCATAATGTAATGTGTATTCAGTGCACTATATATCACATATCACTTTGGGTGGATTGTAATGACTATTGTTTTATTTGGTCCTTTATTTGGCCTATATTTATTCAATTATTGAGGTAATTTATAAAACCCATTTCCCGTAAATTTAAATTCGTTTATTCTTTTGTTCAATAATGTTTAGTGTATTTGAAGAATAAAACATGAGCAAAATAAACATAAAATTTGTCCTTATAAGCCTGAAAACCTAAGAAAACTTTTATAAGCTGACCTGGATTCATGTTAAGTCACTTTCCTACCTTTTCTCTGGTCTGTGATCTGTAATAAAGGGTGGGAGCCACTTAGACTGGTTTTCTGCAATCATTTGCCATGGGTGGAAATTCATCCTGCTTTTGCTTTTCATGGGAGTACAGGTAAGTGGTGTGAAAAAGCAAGGAATGCTTGTACTGGAAAAGAATTAGTGAGAACTTGATTGATTACCCTGTCAGAGAGTAATGAATTTTCTACTGAATATGCTAAATATAGCAGAAAAATTTTAAGCAATTTTTCCACACCATCATTTAATTTTAAACTTCTGATTATGAAATACAAGGAAGAATACAAAAGTTTAAATAAAAAAGATAATTTACCTGTAAGCACTCATTGATTTAACATCATCATTCAGAAAATAGAATACTGTTAATGTCTTTTGCTATTTCTTTTTTCAGGGTTTCATGATAATCCTTGTAGAGATGCTTCACCTCTTTTCCTAGATATTTCATTTTCTTAGAAGCTACTGTGAAGGAAATTTTGTCTTTAATTAACTTCTCGTCTTGGCTGTTGTTGGCATATACGAGAACATTGTTGACATGATTTTATAACTGGAGATGTTACTATACGTCTTGATCACTTCCAGGAGTCTTGTGGTTGAATATTTGGGATTGTCTAAGTATAAACTCATATCATTTGGATGCCCTTTATATCCTTCTCTTCCTGACTGCGTTGGCTAGAACTTTCTGCTCAGTGTTGAATAGAAGTGATGTTAGCAGACATCCTTGTCTGATTCCAGTTTCAAGTGGAAAAGCATTCAATTTTACTCCATTCAGTATGGTATTAGGTATGGGTTTGTCATAGATGGCTTCAATGAGTTTAAGAAATGTTCCACCTATGCCTATTGTCTTAACTGTTCTTGTTAGAAAAGGATGCTGAATTTCATCGAATGCTTTTTTTTGCATCTATTAAGAGTATCATAGGGTCTTTGTTATGGCTTCAATTGATATGGTGAATTACATTTATAGATTTGTGTACGGTAAATCAACCTTGTATCGCTGGGATAAAGCCTGCTTGATCGTGATGCATGAATATTTAATGTGTAGCTGCAATCTAGACACATTCTTCTTAGTAAAGTATCACAAGAATGGAAAAGCAAGAATCCAATGTACTTAATTTTAATATAAAGCCAATACATGGTCTAATACGTGTCTACATAAGAGAAAAGCTCAAATCAATTCAAGGGAGGAAGGGGGAACAAGGGAGCAAGGAGATAGGAGGAGGGTTGAGGAAGGGTGTGCTCAAACTTAGTGGGCATTATGTTACAGTGTGTGGCACGTTTCTTAGGAGCAGGATACAATTTTATGAGGGGTTTACTTAACAAATTGAAACAATGAAACCTAATTCATTGTACCCTAAATTAACCTAAAACATAGAATACTCCATTTTTTTCTATAATGAGATAGTTTTAGAATACTGCAAATTAACCTAAAACATAGAATACTGCATTTTTTTCTATAATGGGATAGTTTTTCCCTGGAAATGTAACCACTACTCTGATTGCATGGTAATTAGGTCCTTGTTGATTTTATTTTCTTTACAGTTTCACATATAACTTGCAGCACTATACACTTTAGTTTTGCTTATTTTTTGATTTTATGGAAAGAAAATCATACGATCTGAGTTCCTTATTGTCTAGTTTTATAATTCAAAATTGTATTTCTGAGATTTTGCCAGGTTAATTTATTTATTTGTTTATTTATTTGATTGTCATATGATATTATGTGTTTATAACATAGTTTATAATTAATGGACATGAGTAATTTCTAAGTTTCGAAAATATGAATACTTCTACCTGGGCATTCTTAACACATGTTTGTGTCACTTGCATTGATTTATATGTGTTTATGTACATGTGCATTAATTTACTTAGGAACATATTTGATAAGTCATAAAAACTTAATTAACTTTACTGAAAGCCAAAATATTTTCTGAAGTGTTTGGACTTGGATGCAGGAACACCACCAGTATACCAGAGTTCTAGTACCTCATATTGTTGGTATGGTCAGTCACCAAGTATTTTTTTTCAGCCTGATGCACATATATTATATGTCATTTTAGTTCGAATTTTTATTGCCCTGATTGTTGATGAGGCCAATAACTTCTCATATGTTTACAGGTCATTTGATAACTCTCTCTTTTGAAGTGTGTAGTCATATTTTTTTGAATCATGCTCTTTTTCATATGAATTTAAAGGCATTTTCTAAATATGAGCCATTTTTTATTTAAGTATATTATAAACATATTCTCCCAGTTGTTACATGCCTTTACTACTTTGGTGTTTTTTTTTTTTTTTTCAGGTATTCCTGAACAGCTGCACAAACACTCTAAAGAATGTCATTTGATAAATAGGATTTCTTCATTTTAATATTGAGAACATTGAGCCGGACTTGGGTAAAGCCAAGCCAGTTCAAGTTTGTGGGACAGAGTAACAGAGAGGAGAATGCTTCCTGGACTGGAAGAGTTCTAGTGGTTTTTAGGAAGTGTCCTGCAAGCCTGTGGCTGAAAATAGAGTGACACACGCATTAAGAAATTTATCAGGGCTTAGAATGGAACCACCTAGAAAGAATGGACACAACAATCCCTGGGGGAAAAAGATGCCTATTAGATTTGTTCTCAGCAGCTAGAGAAGAAAAACATGATAGTGGACAAAATATTAAGAAGGGCATTAAAGTATGTATAAGCAAATTTTTCAGTAGTCAGGTAGTAATTATTTTACTTGTTTTGGGGTCATATAGTCTTTATAGAAACTTTTCAATTCTGAACTGTAGCACAAAGGCAAACTCAGGCAACATGTAAATTAATGAGCATGATAGTGGTGGTGGAGGTAGTGGTGGGGGTTCATAGGCTCTAGTATGCCCACCCCTGGATCAAATGTTGCTCCAGATTACCATACAAAGCTTAAAAGCATGTCCTAAAATGATCAAATTCTCCAAGCAACTTAACTCCATTACAAAATAAAGCACAAGAATAAAATATTGTATTTGTAAATAAAATTTGTGTTTAAAATAATACAAATATATCCAGCAACTGAAACTGCCCTTTAAAAAGTTAGTGTAGGGCTATAAGTTGAGAACTTTGCAGAAGTATTAAAAAATAACCAGCCATCATTTCATAGCTTATCTTCCTATAATTGCTTATTGCTCCAAAGTCCTAAAACTGGCAATTATTAAGATTTCTAGCTTTCCCAGTTTTTCCTATAGATAACACCACTATTGAAACTGGAACCCTCCATCTTCTACGGACGCAGGCAATGAAGACAGCCAACCACAGACCGCCTACACTTGTGAGCCAAAAGAAAGTTTGAAGTTATTATTTAGGAAACAGCAAGAAAAATCCTAATATGGTTTTCTTTTAGCATCACTGAATAAGTGCTTCTGACCTGATGCTGTTCTACCTTTGCCTGTTACTGATTACACTAAATAGATTCATGTTTTCCAGAAAGGTCATTAAGCCACACGCAATAAAGATGTTCCCAGTCCATGAACCCCTGTATCACTCTCCCTCCGGAGAAACCCTAACTTCCCCCTTCTATCATCTCCTGATTCAGCAGGAAGCATTTAGATCAAGTCTTCACCCCTTTTCCCTAACAGCAGCGAGGGTTTCTACTCGGAGAGTGAGAATTGACACAGGACATCTGGCGCCCTAGCCAGCTCAGCGGAGCTGGTGGACCTACCACCTCCTCCTTGGTGGTGTTTGTGGTGTTGTTGCCAGCTGAAGAGCCAGCGGGTTGGATGACAGGCAAGGAGGGGGACCTCCAACACCCACCAGAGGCTCCAATAGACAAAAAGGCTGTACAACTGCCAAGGAGACACCTGTGCCTTGGTGTCTCCTTCACTTTACACTTAGGACTAAATGCAGAGCCCCCATTTCGTATGCCTAGGTCAATTTCTTGTGAATTTCCTAAGCCTCAATTCCATGAATGGACTGTATCCATTCATTGATACACTCATTCACCTCGCCCCTGGTGGAAGGGACTGTATTCATTCGTTTCCTGGCCAAGGAACCCATACACCTATATATACATTGAGGCTAAAGGCCTAAAGGAGGAGACAAGGAACGGAGAGAACTTCTCTCTCCCTCTACCAGGAGTTTTAGTGTTTTCTGTATTCCTTTCTGTAAATCAATTCTGTCTTACCACTGAGGGGTGGGGGTGGGGGAAATAATGTAATGAAGAATAATAAAATACTTGTATTTAGACCATGAAAAAATAAATAAAATAAAAAACTTACAAACAGGAGAGAAAATTCAAATATATGAAGTATTTAAAGAATAATATAGATAATTAGTGGCAAAATGAATGGCTACATATAAAATTTGCTCTAGAGCAAAAGATCACAAAATAACAGACCACAGATCTCACCCACAAGTATCTTTGTTTGGGTCTATATGGAGTTTAAAAAATAAAATGTGGCGGAGCCTGTGGCTCAAAGGAGTAGGGCGCCAGGCCCATATGCTGGAGGTGGTGCATTCAAACCTACCCTGGCCTAAAACTGAAATAAATAAATAAATAAATAAATAAAAATAAATTAAAATGTATCTCTTTAAAACTGGGAGAGTTTGGAATCTAAAGAAGATGGCAGCCGAGTAACAGCTTCCTCGCCCTGGGCACAGTGAGACCGGGGAGAGAGGACTTCAGGCATCTCTGGCAGGTGGGATCTACCCAGGAACTTCCCCTTGGGGACACAGGGAGACAGCGTGAGGCTTCTGGACACCCTGAGGAAGGCAAAAGTGGCAGAGACTGGGCAAGTGGTTGTGTCTGTTCTTTCGGTCTGATCCTGTTGGCGGCTG
>CAUYRH010026398.1:0-11365 GCA_963574655.1 Perodicticus potto
TCAAGACATCAGTACGAGATTTGACTGTAAGACTCTACCTCTTAAAAAAAGAGCACACGTGGTTATACATGGCTTTAAGCTGGAGCTACAGTTATGCTACAAATCCCCCCACCCTCCCAATCTAAAGTTAGTCATGTGGAGATATGCACATTCTCTGAGCACTGTTTAGAGTCCTTGGTTTTCCAGCTTCGATGGAGATTTAGAAGGCGTTCAGAAGTCCGTGTGCTTACATTCAGAGCAGGATGAACTTTACAAATTCCACTTTCCTCCATTAGTGACAGGCCACAGATCCCAAAGTATGCATGCAAAGCATCTGAAAATGAGGCATTTAAAACAATCATAATAGGCATTCTTATACATGTACGAAATGTTAACTATGGTTTTTAAAATATTTGCTTTCTCAAGTCTCAAACATTAATATTTTTTAAACCAGATTCTCAAAATAAAATCTTTTATTTCTAAAATATCATTAACTAAAGGAAATGGTTACAAACCAAACAGAGGACAATGCCAACAACTGTTGTAAGTAAAGGTGGGAAGGAAGACAAGTAGAATTATAAAAGACTTCTCACTTCAGTTAAGTCTTCCCTTTTGCTTCATTAGAGGAAAAATTTTTCTTAAAAATGAAAACAAACCCTGAATCTATGTTGCAATACACCTCCCCTCCCAGTTTTACATCAGACAGTTCCTAAACCATATACAGTACTATATGAATACTGTGTTAAATGAAAGAAGCTTAAACAAAAATAATCCATTCTGGAATGCTGTACCATATTTAATTCTTCTATTTAGGGTAATGTCAGTCATTCTAAAAACAAATGCACATTCTACTCAGTCATAATATGTAAGTGTTCATATCCTAACAATTCTTCTCCACTGGTCTCCCTAGTTTCCCATACTTCAGGGGGCAGCAACCCTCTTCTGTAAAGGGCCACTGAAATCACACAGCTATTGCCTGCCTGAGAACCTTATATAGACTTCTGAAGAACTCAGAGCTATGTATTTATAGGAACACCACACAAACTTTTGTAGCAGTCAAGATTTTTTTCTATTTTTGAACTAGCTAATATTTATAGCCTGAAGAACTATTAAAGTTCAAAACTTCTTATTAAGTCAAACAAGTTATATAAAAAACTTTATTTACATAAGTATCATTTACTTTTCAAAACAGAAATGACAAATAGTTGTTCTATTTGTGATAAAAGTTATTTCACTAATGGGGGGCCCATGCTAATAAATACCCTTTTTGGCTTTTTCAGAAAATGCTTATTAGGTTTCTTCTGGCTTACTTTCCTCTAAATTTCAGACTACAAAAAATAGGTTTGATTTCCCTTGTACTATTACATCATTCCGTATAGTTATTCTAAAATTACAAATGGCACAAAGGAACATTAAGCTTTATTTTCTAGAAACTAGGAAACTTTTCTAGGAAAAAATACAACATAAAGGAATATAATTACAGAGCTATAATAACAAAATAGAATCTGTGTAAAATTAATATCTTTCCATAGTAAGTAAATATAAAAGTTATTCTTTTCTCTAAAGGAATCTTGTAAAAGCCAATGACACCAGAATTGAATTGTTTCAAACCTCAAATAGTTAAAAACAAAAAACAAAAACTCCTTATCTATAGGTGATGATGTATTCAAGTACTTTTCATGTTGAAATATATTTTTACTTCATAAATAAAACATCATTCTTTTGAAGCTTCTTTCATAAATATATATAAAATCTCTGTGTCAATGCAACTATTGGATTTATTAAAACAAAGAATAAGCTCACTTTAAAGACTCTTTCCTTAAACATGATTTTTCTAAAGGCTCTGGGAACAGGCCTGTTCACATAAATTCTATTTATTTTACAAAGACTTTCTATGCTCTCTAATGTACAAGTTCTGAAAATATTTTAATGTATCTATAAAAACTGAGTTTTAGGGCGGTGCCTATGGCTCAGCGAGTAGGGCGTCGGCCCCATATACCGAGGATGGAGGGTTCAAACCCAGCTCCAGCCAAACTGCATCAAAAAATAGCCGGGTGTTGTGGCGGGCGCCTGTAGTCTCAGCTACTTGGGAGGCCGAGGCAAGAGAATCACCTAAGACCAGAAGCTGGAGGTTGCTGTGAGCTGTGACTGCACAGCACTCTACCAAGGGTGACAAAGTGAGACTCTGTCTCTACAAAAAAAAATAACAAAAACTGAGTTTTACAACCAAATATTCACACAAACATTAAAGTTTAGAAGCTGATCTCTCTAGAAAAAAGCTTTAAGGATTTTCTCTTAAAAAAGCTACTGGACCCCAAATTTTTTTTCTTTTTTCAGAAAGAGTTTCACTTTGTCACCCTCACTGAGTGTTGTGGAGTCATAGCTTGCAGCAACCTCAAACTCTTGGGCTCAAGAAATCCTCTTGCCTCAGCCTCCTAAGTAGCTGGGACTATAAGTGCCTGCCACAACACTCGGTTAAGGACAAAGTTTTTAATATAAATGAAATAAAATTAATTTTTCCCCCTGAAAGTGATTCTCTTACAAAAAATTTAAGTGTAATTAACCTTAAGGTCTATTAAATAGTTGTAGAAGATTAAAACTAAAAATGCTTTTAAGTATCTCATAAAAAAGAATTTTTCTAAATAACAATAGATAGGATATAAAAATTTTTTATCCAAACTAATATTTAACTTTATATTTTCAAGAAGGTGTCGAGTGTGTTGGTGGCTGAGATCTCAAAAGAGAAATTTCTCTATCTCTGGTATCAGGCCCTTAGAATACCTATGGAATGTGTGGTTACGAAAATTAACAAGCAAACACTCTATAGTAACTGTTATAGAAAATACTCTGCCTTAAAAAGTATGGTATGGCAGAGAAAAGTGAGTGTTTCTTGACGTTTGAGGAATTTCAAATGGCTCAAGTGTGTTGTATTGAACAATGACCGTAACTTTAAGCTGGAAAAAGGACAAGGAACAAAACTGTTCACTAACACTGGGATAGCCTCTGAAATTAAAAGAAAAAAATAAAGCCAAAAAATATATACATACATATTATTCTTTTTTGGGGGGGCAGTTTTTTGGCCAGGGCTGGGTTTGAACCCGTCACCTCTGGCATATGGGGCCAGCACCCTACTCCTTTGAGCCACAGGTGCCACCCCATATATATTATTCTTAAAAAAAAAAAACTACTGAAAATATTCAGTACATTTCAAGTTAAGTTTATACAAGAAATGCTGATTTCCTATTTCTCTATTCTTATTAGTTGTTAAGAGTATCACACACTGATTAAAAAATGGCATCAAGAACAAAATAATTGTGTTCTTGAGATATTTTTCTATCATATTCATAGGTATTTAGTATAGGTACAAAAATTTCAACATAATTAGAAATTAATGTATGAAAACATAAATTGGCTTATGACTTAGAAAGCACTGAACATTTTTTTCCAAGGAAGCAGGTCTTACATAAAAATGCAGGCAAATATGGGTGTAAGGAAATATTCTTGCTCATTTCATAAAAATGATTTCATATTTTCAAATCATAAAAATGATTTCATAAGCCCCCTATTTATAATTTGATTCAAGTACACATTCCAACCACAGCAGTTCTATGATGGGAAATGAGATGAAGAGATACTTTCTAGACTACTGCAAAAACAACCATTCCTTTTATCTAGCTTCATATATTTATAGCTAATTCCTTGAAAACTTGTTCATCAAAAATGTCAATGTTCTTGATTATTTTAACAAACTCATATTGTTTTTTATGGGGAAGCTGTAAATAGACTCATTTTTCTGGAAGTGAAAATATAAGGTAGGTGGGAGCAAGGGAGGCTGCAGACTGGAGAAAGAAGCTAGAGGCAGGAGAGGAGCCAAATTCTGAAAGAACTTGAGCGTTGTGCCATTCATATTGCCTGAATCTGTTTGATTCTTGATTTTTAGATAGTGAACGGTGAGAGTTCAAACAGCAAGGCGGTAATCTAAAAAAGTTATCTGAATCTGCTGAAATTTAGAGAACAAGAGTAAGAGCAGTGAAAACATTTGTATTCAGATTTGTTTTTTATCTGATGAATTCTGAAAAGAATATGAACTGGTTCCCTTCATGGTTGAGAGTAATTTATGCTACCTTAGTTCAAGTCATAGCTAATAAGTCTAATGATTTTGGATGGACCAAATAATTCCCTTCTTTGGAAAGGGCCCACTGAGTCCATCTGCCTTATTGCAGCAAATGAAATATAACATTATTAAGTGAAATATTTGGGGAAAATGTACAACTATATCAATCTATCTTGGCAATCAACCTTACCACCCTAAATCTATCCTAATCTTCAACAACCTCCTTTTTAAAACACATATTATTTAATGTGACTTTACAACTGTGGCTATATTTTCTATCATATGCTTTTTCTTAAAGGCATATAAAGATGCTTAAAGATCTACTCAAGAAATAAAAGTTGTTTTCGGTTCACACAGAAAATAATTACCTGGATGACTGTCTGGCCACTTGGCAAAGCCCCCTACAAGGCGATCTTGAGTTGATAAGATGTAGTTTCTATTTTTCTCAAAGTTAGTATATTGGAAAATTTTCAGAAGCTGAAATGACATGGCAAAAATTTATTGACATATAACTTCCATACTGACCTTTGGCTCAAATTTTATATTATCTATCATTTAAATATGCATTTTTTAACTAAGGTGCTCAGAGTCAGTCTCTAGGGCCACATAATTAGTCAACCACATTATATTTTTTTATCTTATCAAATCTGTTTTGTTTGTTTTTGAGGCAGAGTCTCACTCTGTTGCCCTAGGTAGAGTGCAATGGTGTCATCACAGGTCACTAAAACCTCAAACTCCTAGGCTCAAGTAAGCTCAAGTAATCCTCCTGTCTCAGCCTCCCAAATAGCTGGGACTAGAGGCACAGGCCACTTTGCCTAGTTAATGTTTCTGTTTTTCGTAGAGACAGTGTCTTGCTCTTGTTTTGCTCAGGGTGGTCTAGAACTCCTGACTTCAGGTAATCCTCCCACCTCCGTCTCCCAAAGTGCTAGGATCATAGACCTATCTAGTAGATAGGCCAGGTGTTTCTTCTTATCAAATCTACTCTCCTTTTCTTTCTTTCTTTTTTGAAGCAGAGTCTCACTATGTAGCCCTTGGTAGAGTGCCATGACGTCACAGCTCACAGCAACCTCTAACTCTTGGGCTCAAGTGATTCTCCTGCATCAGCCTCCCAAGTAGCTGGGACTACAGGCGCCCGCCACAAAGCCTGGCTATTTTTTTGTTGCAGTTGCCATTGTTGTTTTAGCTGGCCCAGACTGGGTTCGAACCCGCCAGATTCGGTATATGTGACTGACAGCAGAACCACTGTGTTACGGGCGCCAAGCCTACTCTCCTTTTCTTGACTCACTCAGTATTTCTTTCTTCTGAACCAGGCCCATCTAAACTCTCTGTATCACATTAAGCTAAATTTAAAAGACAGTTTCTCCAATCTACTCAATTATTTCAAACAGTGAATTTTATCTACTTGTATTTTAACTCTATGATAGACTGTTGAGCCATTAGTTAAAAACCAGTAGTAACTAAAAGTATTTGTTAAAAGAACAAAAAAATTCTTATTTATCTATTTATTCATATATTTTAATAAGTCTCACTCTTTTTTTTTTTTTTTTGAGACAGTCTTACTCAGTTGCCCCGGGGTTAAGTGCCATGGCATCATAGCTTACACCAACCTCAAACTCTTTGGGCTCAAGTGATTCTCTTGCTTTAGGCTCCCAAGTACCTGGGACTATAGATGCCTGCCATAGCGCCTGGCTAGTTTTTCCATTTTTAGTTGAGGCTGGGTTGCGTTCTTGCTCAGACTGGTCTTCAACTCCTGAGCTCATGCAAACCATCTGCTTTGGCCTCTCAGAGTGCTTGGGGATTACAGGAGTGAGCCACTACGCCTGGCCCAAGTCTCACTCTTGCTCAGGGTGGTCTTGTCAGGCTGGTCTCAAACTCCTGAGCTGAAGCAATTTACCCCCCCAAAAATTATTAACTTAGATGCTAGAGACAGTTTAGTTTGAGAATAGTAAACAATTACAGCTCTTTAATCAGGAAAGATAAAGGTAAAACAAATGTTGTTACATAAAAAACTATGTAATAATGACTTAGGATATGTATTTATCTCTTCTCTCAAGATTCATTAAAAAGAAAAAAATTAAAAATAAATAAAATAGATAAATAAATCAAACTGTAAAGAGAATAGGATAGGGTTAGCAGTATTTAAGAGAGTCCAAGAAACCTGAAGCTATAAGGTGGTTTAAAGTATGTTAATGAATCAAAGAGAGCCACATCAACATTACTGATTGATGAAAAAGCATTACTTCTCCCCCCCCACAAAAAAGTTATTATACAAATAAGAAATAAAGACTATAAAGAAAGTGACTCTTTAGAATCTTGATGCTAGGAACATTTTCCATCAAGTGGTAGGGAGACTACTGCCTTTGTTTTAAATCATTCTTTTCCAAATTTGTTTCAACTTTAGGTGTGAATTTTGTGTAAAAGAACAAATTAAGGTATTATATAAAAGAGGAACACAGATTCCTATTAGATTCCAGAATTCAGAAGTAGGTGATAATTCCTAAATGTCAAAGGCAATTTTTAGATAGAAAAAACTTATGGGTATAAACTTATGATTAAGTCTATTAAAAGGTAGTAGAGATAGGGAAAAACTTGGAGGCATGTCAGTGAATGAGTTTTGGAAGGTTTAGGCAAATAAAAAAATCACATGCTATTTTAAAGGAATGACTAATGGTTTGTTTTTTAAGATTAATACTTTTTAACTAACCTTTCACTAGTATCACTATCAGATCCCTGCTCTACATGAACTACTAGTATCAGTCACAAGATTTTTATGACATGTTCCTAAAAGAAGGTAGGCATTTGAAGTAACGCAAGACAAGTTCTGCGTAAGTTGTAAATAGGTATAAGACTCAAGTTCTGGGTCATCTGAGTTTTGTAAGAAGGAAAACTTTCAAGTAGCATAGGAGATAATTTAATTCTATGGAAAAACCATACAGAGACTTGCTTTGTGAGAACAACAGAAAAACTCTGAGCCTAAACCTAATTATTAATGCACATTATTAAGCCCCAAACTTTTTAGCACAATTTATATTAACACAAAATACAGTTTTTACATTTTCAATGTTTCTCTTACCTTTAGAGTTGCTCCCACCCAAAAAGAATAACAGGTGTCTACAGGCTTATTAGGTCTTCCATGATAACCATTTTGCTGCCTCATTATACACCACCTCTTTATCCTGTTCAATTCTTTTTCCGAGAAAACTTCTTCTAGTTTACCCATCAGACACAGTGATGCAATGCCACAAAAAGTAGATCCTCCTGTTAATCAAAATCACATAATGCTTTAAACTTCAGATTAGTTGCTTATGAAAAGAGTATAAAAGGCTAGGGGGAAAAGTAGTTAAATAATTCTAGAAAATAGTGAAATAAAATTTAAACTTAAAAGACAATGTTTAAAAATAAGCACTAAAACAGTCTTCAATATTAATGTGACAAAACAGAACAGAATGTAAAATAATTTAAAGCTATAAGAAACATTTTATTTGTAAAAAACAAAGTTTAAGACATGAAACAAGATTAAGGAACTTGTTCAAAAACATGCTTAATGGCAGATTTGGAACTGAAATCTAAGACTACTCACTCTCTTTCTAGGACTCAATCACCTGAGCCTGGTTTTAAGCCCCTTAAAGACAGGATTCTGATTGTGAACTGATGAGAATCTGCCCAAAGCTACTTAACAAATTTTCGTATATATAATATAAGCAAATTAGAAGCTAATATGCAGTTATGATATCTAGTTAGCTTGAGAATAAATTTTAAGGCATAAAGGCTCGGCGCCCATAGCACAGTGGTTATAACAATGCTGGCCACATACACCAAGGGTGACAGATTCAAACCCAGCCCAGGTTCCAACAATGACAACTGCAACAACAACAAAAAAACCAGCTGGACGTTGTGGTGGGAGCTTGTAGTCCCAGCTCCTTGGGAGGCCAAGGCAAGAGAATCGCTTAAGCCCCAGAGTTTGAGGTTGCTGTGAGATGTAACACCAAGGCACTCTACCAAGGGCGGCACAGTGAGACTCTTTCTCAAACAAAAAACAAAACAAAACAAAAGAATTTTAAGGCATAAAAGTGTAAGAGCGTGGGGAGGAGGAAGAGGCAGAAAGAAACCAAGTATGAAAGCAGTTGTACAACATGATTTTAAAATGTATCCATACTCATTGTGGTAATAATAATGCCTCCCCCAAATTTCTAAATGCTAATTCCTGGAACCTACAACTGTTACTTCAAATGTAGAAAGGATCTTTGTAAATGTGATTAAATTAAAAGATCTTACATGGGGAGATTACTTTGGGTTATCTGGGTGGGCCTAAGTATATTTACAAGCATCATCATAAGGCAGAAGGAGGACTAAAAGAAAGGAGGAGGCAACATAAGTATGAAGCACATATTGGGAGTGTTGTGGTCAAAGGCAAGGAATGCCAGCAGCCAGCAGAAGCTGGAAGAAGCAGGAGCAGATTCTCCCCTGCAGCCTCAGCTGGCAAGGAGCCAGCCCTCCCGACACCTTGACTTCAGCCCTCAGTTCAGACTCACTCACAGTTCTGGTCTCCAGACTGGAAAGAGAATAAATGTACTGTTTCACACCCAGAAATTAGTGGCAAAACATTTCAGCAGCAATAAGACTGATCCACTCACAAAGGTAATTAATTATTTGCCTCAGGAAACAAAAGGTCAATATTTTTCCATATAAGAAAAAGAAATACTCTACACTAATACTCGTGGTTGTCAAAGCCAAAATAATCTGAAGACATTTATATTTCCAATTTATTATAACTTTACCTAATGATTTTTATTAATTTAGGCAGTAATTTAAAGGGCTTGCTTGCTTGTAATATTTCTTATGCCTTAACTTTTCTTTTGGTGCTATCAACTTTTTTTTGAGATGGAGTCTCACTTGGTACCCAAGGTAGAGTACTGTGACGTCATAACTCACAGCAACCTCAAACTCCTGGGCTCAAGCGATCCTCTTGGCTCAGCCTTTTGAGTAGCTAGAACTACAGGCGCCTGCCACAACGCCCAGCTAGTTTTTCTATTTTTAGCAGAGATGAGGTCTAGTTCTTGCTCAGGCTGGTTTGGAACTCCTTACTTCAAACAATCCATCCTTGGCCTCCCAGAGTGCTAGGATTACCAATGTGAGCCAACACACCTGGTCTGGTGCTAAAAATCTTGAATGTATTCTCTGGCAAAGGAAAGATGAGCATTTCCTCTAGAAAACTCAAGGCAGCTCTCATAAAAGTGTTACTGTCATTAAGAGCTATTTAATCTTCCAAATTTTTCTCAATTAGTTGGGAGTTCTATGTGAGTCGAGTGAATTAAAACAGAAAAGTAAAAAAAAAAAAAATTACTATTAAACTGTTAATCTTATTTCCTTTTCAATGACTCACTAGTTTCAGTTTCTCTTTCATGATTAACCTTGCTGTGACTTCACATTTTATCATTAAATATAAAACCTCTAATAGATGATATGTAATCTTTAAAACTAAAAAAGGGGAAAAAAAGCATTTAAATATTACTCTCCAAACTACTTGTCACAATTCTTTAAAGCAAAATGGCACAATTCAAAGTAAAAACATTCTTTATTTTGCCCAAATCATATGATTTTAAATATAATAACTACAGAAGTAAGTTTGGGCTCTGAGTAGCCAGAAACATTTACTACAAAGTCTACGCTTTAAATTAAAATTCACTTACCATTAGGTAAGCCCTTTGCTGCTAGTCACTTTTACATAAAACTCTCTCTTATTTTTTTAGAGACAGTCTTACTTTGTCGCCCTTGATAGAGTGTTCTGGCATTGCAGCTCACAGCAACCTGCAGCTCTTGGGCTTAGGTGATTCTCTTGCCTTAGTCTCCTGAGTAACTGGGACTACAGGCGCCCACCACAACGCCCGGCTATTTTTTTTGCTGCAGTTTGGCCCGGGCTGGGTTCAAACCCACCACCCTCGGTATATGGGGCCGGCGCCCTAATCACTGAGCCATAGGCGCCGCCCTACATAAAATTCTTAAAGTAGTTCTAAAACCCATCTCTATAAAAAAGAAAGAAAAGATACTGCATTTAAAATGTGTAGTATTCATGACTTTAAAAGAGAAAGTTGCTGAAAGCTTACATAGAAAATTAAAAAAGAAGCCATTTGTGCGGCTCGGCGCCTGTGGCTCAACAGGCTAAGGTGCCAGCCATGTACACCTGAGCTGGCAGGTTCGAATCCAGCCTGGCCTGCCAAGCAACAATGATGGCTGCAACCAAAAAATGGCCGGGCTTTGTGGTGGGTGCCTGTAATCCCAGCTACTTGGGAGGTGGAGGCAAAAGACTCACTTGAGCCCAGGAACTGGAGTTTGCTGTGAGCTGTGACGCCACAGCACTCCATCCAGGGTGAGAGCTTGAGGCTCTGTCTCAAAAAAAATAAAAAAGAAGCCATTTGTGAAGAAAGGTGAACAATGTATTTAGATTACTTTTCCAAAAAGATTAATAATAAAAAGAAGATAAAGAGAGAACACAATGACTTGATATGGCGGCAGCCAAACTGCAGGACTACTTTTTTTTTTTAACAAGTGAACAGTTTATTAAGAATTAAACAAAGGTATGATGTGATACAGTACAAGCAAGACACTCAAGATAGGTATAATAATATTACTCACACAAAAACTTAAATTTCACCTCAAAAAAAAAATCTCGAAAGAGAAAGCAATTTCACTGTTATAAAATAAGATATTTCATGCAAAGTATTAACTCTGCCCCCCCAAAGTCCAACCTCCCAACAAACAAAAAACTATCTGGGAATACGGCTATGCTAACATATTAACCACAGTATAATCATTCATAGGAAAACTAATTAAGCAATGAATTAAATTAAATAACAAAGTTCAAACTATCATAAACTCATAGACCACAATGATTTTACAAGACAAACAATTCCAGAAATCTTATAAACAATAAAAAAAGAAGAAATATTTCAATATCATTCTACTTTATCTGGATACACCTGATATAGAAATTGGAGAAAATATATTGTAAAGGGAAATTACAAACATGTTTCACTTATATCCTAAACAAAATATTGACAAGTTGAATTAAAAAATTAATGTTTAAGTAATGTACTTTGGTCAAAATTGAATCCAATTTATATGAAAGTTAGTCACTATTTTCTTTTTTTTTGGTTTTCTTTCCCTTTGAGGGAAAGGACTACTTTTTAAGAAGAGATTTTAATTGCTAGTGTAGGTAGTGACGAGTGAGGGAAGGCAGGCTGTTTAAAAGTCTTCCAGGGTCGTCCTTCCCAG
>CAUYRH010026402.1:0-39295 GCA_963574655.1 Perodicticus potto
GGCATCACAGCTCACAGCAACCTCCAATTCCTGGGCTCAAGCGAGTTTCCTGCCTCAGCCTCCAAGTAGCTGGGACTACAGGCGCCCGCCACAACGTCCGGCCATTTTTTGGTTGCAGCCGTCATTGTTGTTTGGCGGGCCTGGGTTGGATTTGAAGCCGCCATCTCAGGTATACGTGGCTGGCGCCTTAACCCATTGAGCCACAGGCGCCAAGCCCTTAATCAATATTTTTAAAAGTCAGAAATAATTTTATCTCTACCAGACTGACTCTTTTGTCTCTCTCTTTTTTTTTTTTTTTTTGAATTTTGCTTTCAATTGGCTTTCAATCATCTTAGTTTGAAAAGTTTTTTGGCTTTAAATCATCTTAGTTTGAAGGGTTTCTTTTTTTAATTTCTTTCTTTTTTAATTTTGTTTATTTATTTATTATTTTTATTACTCTGTCTCACTTTGTGGCCCTCAGTAGAATGCTGTGACGTCACAGCTCACAGCAACCTCAAACTCTTGGGCTTAAGCGATTCTCTTGCCTCACCTTCCAAGTAGCTGGGACTACAGGTGCCCGCCACAGCACCTGGCTTTTTTTTGGTAGAGACGGGGTCTCACTCTGGTTCTGGCTCTGGCTCAGGTTGGTCTCGAAACTCTGCACTCAGGGCAATCCACTGCCTCAGCCTCCTGGAGTGCTAGGATTACAGGCGTGAGCCACCACACCCAGCCTCTTTTGTCTTTTAATTGATCAAAATGTGGGCAGGGAAAAAATGGTATAATCTAATGACCCTGCCTCCAAATCCAAATGTGAAGTGTTAGTTAGGAACTTAAAAAATAAATAGGTAGAACTAGGGAAACAAAATACAAGTGGCATTTGAAGCAAGCTGCTGTTTCCATTCACGTGAGGTTGCAAGTGACAGGTCTTCGTGTGCAGACTATTATAACTTGAACTTTAAGGAGCTGGCCTTGGCACATGTTCAGGGAATAACTGGGGTCTTTAGCAGAGGCCAAAAGGCAATGGGGGCTTTAGGCAGTGTGCATAGCAGAGGCAAGGATTTATTGTGGAGGGAAAGAGAGATTTCGTATACGCAAGTGCTACAGACAGTGGGAGCATAACAATGATTTGCTGCATTTTCGTTATTTCTTCAGCCAGGTCTGCAGCTTAGGATTTTAGTTTTGGCTGAATTCCAGGGTGCCTAGGTAAGGCCATTCTTCTCGAACTTAAATGAGGTTCTGTTAAAATGCAGATTTTGATTGATTTGGTTGGGGTTGGACTAAGATGTAAACCATACTTTGAGTATAAGGTAGGTCCCACCGCAGACCTCCCAAATTCCCTGGATGATTTTCAGACCGGTTAAATTTTGAGAAGTGTGTTCCAGGGCCGTGGGGCTTTAGTTTTTGGCATTAAAGGCCTATGTTGTTGGAGTGGAGGGATCGCCCATTTCTATTCCACTTACATTGTTTTGAGTGGCTTCAGAGTCGTAATAGTAATGCACTGTCCTCAACCCGGGTGATTTTGACCCCCAGGGGACATTGGCAATATATTTGTCACAACAGAGAGGATATTGCTGGCATCCACCCGGTACAGGCCAAGAATGTTGCTAAACATCCTACCATGCCCAAGCCAGCCCCCATGAAAGAGAATTATCCAGTCACTAGTGGCGAAGTTGAAAAACCCTGTTATGGTGGGATCAGCCTTGAATTTGGGTGGCATGTTTGCATGTGGTCCATTCCATATGAAGTCTCATATTGCCTCTGGATTTCTTAATTACAGAAGGTAGGTCACAGCCAAGAATCAGATTCACGGGAGAAAATATTTGTAGATTATGCCTCCGACAAAGGTTTAATAACCAGAATCCACAGAGAACTCAAACATATTAGCAAGAAAAGAACAAGTGATCCCATCTCAGGGTGGGCAAAGGAATTGAAGAGAAACTTCTCTAAAGAAGACAGGCGCACGGCCTTCAGACACATGAAAAAATGCTCACCATCCTTAATCATCAAAGAAATGCAAATCAAAACTACTTTGAGATTTCACCTAACTCCAGTAAGATTAGCCCACATGACAAAATCCCAAAGCCAGAGATGTTGGCATGGATGTGGAAAAAAGGGAACACTTCTACACTGCTAGTGGGAATGCAAACTAATGCCTTCCTTTTGGAACGATGTTTGGAGAATACTTAGAGATCTAAAAATAGACCTGCCGTTAGATCCTATAATTCCTTTACTAGGTATATACCCAGAAGACCGAAAATCACATTATAACAAAGACATCTGTACCAGAATGTTTATTGCAGCCCAATTCATAATTGCTAAGTCATGGAAGAAGCCCAAGTGCCCATCGACACACGAATGGATTAATAAATTGTTGTATATGTACACCATGGAATATTATACAGCCTTAAAGAAAGACGGAGACTTTACCTCTTTCGTGTTTACATGGATGGAGCTGGAACATATTCTTCTTAGCAAAGTATCTCAATAATGGAAGAAAAAGTATCCAATGTACTCAGCCCTACTATGAAGCTAATTTATAGCTTTCACATGAAGGCTATAATGCAATTATAGCACAAGAGTATGGGGAAAGGGGCAAGGGAGGGGAGAGGAGGAGAGAGGATGGGTGGAGGGAGGGTAATCGGTGGGGCCACACCTACAGTGCATCTTAGAAAGGTACAGGCGAAACTTAGTAAATGCAGAATACAAATGTCTTCATACAATAACTAAGAAAATGCCATGAAGGCTATGTTAAACAGTTTGATGAAAATAGTTCAGATTGTATATGAAATCAGCACATTGTACCCCTTGATTGCACTAATGTACACAGCTATGATTTAATAATAAAAAAAAGGGGGGAAAAAAAGAATCAGATTCATCCATGAAAGGATGGTAGATTTTATGGCAGAGACAAAATAAAAAAGGAATGGCTACTCTTGTTATAAAAATAACATGCCATCTACTCACATTGAGGTGCAGAAATTATGTAATTAAATTGTTGTTGACTTGAGTGTTAAGAAAGCAATTAAAGTGTCCTGCATTTTGTAATACAGCATTCTGTCTCTAGGGATCGAGACTGTGTAGGAAGTTTAAAAAGGAACCAGAATTATTTGAGAAGGGTGACTCAGTTTTTTTGTTTGTTTTGGCTGGAGTACAGTGGCACCATCATAACTCACTGCGTCCTTGAACTTCTAGGCTCAAGAGATCCTCCTGCCTCACCCTCCCAAGTAGCTGGGACTACAGGCATGCACCAATATGCCTGCCTATGTTTTTATCTATTTTTTTTCATATGGGGTCTTGCTATGTTGTCCAGGCTGGTATTGAGGTCCTGGCCTCAAGCAATCCTCCTGCCTTGGCCTCCCAAAGTGCTGGGATTATAGGTGTAAGCCACTATGCCCAGGCTGTTTTTGATTTTAATAAAATTTCTAAACAGGAGCAGTGAAAGAAGAGAAACAATATAAGCTAGGAAAAGTGATTTCCTTAATAAACTGGTTCTCAAAATGTGGTCCCCTACCAGTAGTATCAGTGTCACTTGAGAACTTGTTAGAAATACACACTCGCAGGCCCCACCACAGCCTCTTGAATCAAAACCTCCAAGTTTTGTTAAAATGCAGAGCCCTGGAATTTTTTTATACAAATACTCCAGATAATTCTTATGCTCACTCAAGTTGGAGATTCATCGCCTTAGGAGAAAGGTTGAGATTTACTGGGGGACTGACCAGAAACTTACAAGGGGAAATGCAATCTTGACAATCAGGCATCCAGAATCCTCTGTAAATAAGACAATAAAAAATCGAGGAGGAAAAATTTTGAGTCATAATCCCCTTGGATTTTAGTGTGCAAACTGATCGATATACTCCTATTTTCTTTACTATGATATGCTTTGATGCAGGTTCTTTTCATTGTTATTTATTTGCTGTTCATTTATATTTCCTGCTGGTTCTTACTCTTATCTGAAGTGTCAGTGGAAGGTTTTCACAAAACTAGGTCAATACTGCTACCTGCCAGACAACTGTAAGATGACACTGATTTTAAGATGCATCCAGGTTACAGAGTCATTAAAATAAGGGGAAAGATACACGTTAGAATAAATAATTAGGGTAATTTTTAGACTTTACTTTCTTCCCCAGAATTCTGATAATGAGAGAGGATCCATATTCAAATGAAAGGCGCATTGTTCTTGGAATTTGTAACTGAAGTACCCTGTTGTTATTTGCACTCCTTGCAGAACCTCTGATAGGCTGTGCTGGATGATGAGGCCGAAATGATTGGAAATTAAAAATAGAATGTGGAATTAACTTTCAATTTTGGGCCTGGGGTAGTATACAGGTTTGGGTTCAACTGTGAATATTAATGACCTAAAATAATGGTAGCTTAACCAAGATGGAAATTTATTTCTCTCTTACAGAAAAAAAAAAAAAAAGCCTGGAAGTAGGCAGTTCTGAGTGTAAAGTTGAGTCCGTAATCAAGAGTGGAGTATCCTCTGACTTGCTGCTCTGCCATTTTAAGGGTAGCGTACCTCATGGTTCAGTATAATTGCTTGAGTGCCAGCCATTGTGTCTATATTCCACCTTGAAAGAGAATAGAGCCAAGGGCCAAGCTCAGGGGAATGGGGTCAAGTAGAGAGGGGGCCTGCAATGCGGATGGAGAAGAAGGGGCCATTGAGGTGGGAGAAAAACCAGGAGAGAGGATCAAAAGAGAGGAGACAGTTTGAGGAAGAAGGATAAGGGCTTCTCCTTCTGGTTCAGGCTACCATATTCTTCTCATTGCACGATTTGCTCTTTGTTCTTTGGAGACATCCCATTGAAAGATTCATCCCATGATAACAGGTAACATCTCTCATGATCTCATCATTTTCAATTTTTAAAATTATCTTCCCTTTCAGTAATAACTGCGTGCTTCTTTTTTTGTTTTTTCTTTTTAGACAGTCTCACTGCAGTGAGTGCCCAGGCTCACTGCAACCTCAAACTTCCGTGCTCAAGTGATCCTCTTGCCTCACGGTTCTAACGCCATCTGCTGGCCGATTGCACCCATATTTATAACTGCCATCCAACCGATTCAGGGCACGCTCATTCAGCGATTCGGGTGTCTAACGAGCATCTCAAACTCAATACAATGCGAAGTGAGTGCCTTATCTGCCTCCTTTGGACCCCCAGAACTGTTCTGCTCTGCCTTTCCTGTCTCCATTGCTGGCACTTTGTACTTCCAGGTGCTCTGGGAGAAAACCTTGGAACCCTCCCCAGGCTGCCCTTTCTCCACACCCGTAGCTGCCACCTTGGGGGAGTCCCTGCCAGCCCTCGCCTCGTGCCTTTGCTTCTTAGAGCCTCTTCTCAATGCATCAGCCAGAGGGACCCTGGCAAGTGTAGGTCACCTCCTTTCACTTTGCTCAAAGCATTGCAGGATGTCCCCATCTCTCTCAGAGACAAACACAGCCTGACAGTGATCGATAGAGCCCCACCCTGACACCCTGCACGCTGCCCTCCTGGCTGGTCCTCAAATGTGCCAGGTACCCCCCCGCACTGGGCTCTCAGCCCAGGTTGTTTCCTCTGCCTGGCAGGCTCCTCCCCCAGACATCTGTGTGGCTGACACCCTTTCATTCTCCAATTCTTAGTTCAAATGCCACTTTCTCAGCAAGGCCCACCCTGACCACCCTGTCTACAATCACAACCCTTGCCCCTATCCCACTCCTGTTAAACAGCTGCATTTTAAATGTTTCTCATAGCATTTATTACCTTCTAACATACTATTTAATATGTGATTTAGTTATTTGTTATGTTTATTGTTCATTATCTGTCTTCCCCCACCCCCCTGCTCCAATCACCCTGGGGCAGGGCTCCTGCCCCCTTCCTTGGTGGCCCCTTCCTCCATCTGCGCAGCCAGCAGCGTGGCATCATACTTCAGGAGTTATGCCACTTTCTTCTTCTGTGGAAAATCCTCCTTTGCCTCTGTCTTATAATAAAGGACAGTTTGTGATTACATTTGGGCCTACCCAGATAATCCAGGATAAACTCCCCATTCCAAATTCCTTAATTTGATCATACTCACAAAAGTCCCTTGCAGCCCTCCCCACGCTGCCTTTCTCCCACACCCATAGGACAGAGACACAGGAGCTGTGACCTTGAGTTGAGGGACGCAGCAGCCCACATAAGGTCACATTCACGGCTCCCAGGGATGAGGATGCGGAAGCCTTTGGGACATTCAGCCTACCAGCCTCCATCATTGTGTTCAACCCTTAGAAAGGCAAGCTTTTCCTGCTCCGACACTGGCCCTACATCTCCACGAGTCGCTAGCTGTCTGAACCTGGGGTACCCCACGTAAGCTGGGCTGCTTGTCCTTTTCCTGGGCTGGGATGTGAACCCAGGGCTGCTGTGTGGTGGGAGCCTGGTCTCACATTGGTTGAGGTCCTTGCCGTACCCTATCACATGGATGTTTCCTCCAGCCTTGCTGCAAATATTCCTTACTGCTGCCTGCGGCAAGAGGGGGCACTGATCTTCACAAGCCTCTGCTGCCCCAGAAGCCCCATGCAGAGGTCTTCCTGGGTGGGGGCCGGAGATTATCCTTCCTCATCAATTCAGGCCTGAAGCAGAGCCTGTGCCTGGTTGAGGCATCCATTCTGAAATCTCCACACCCCCCATTTTCCCCCACCCCCGCCATCGCCACACCTGCTCCCCATATTTCTGTTTGGCTGGGAAGACCTTCCAGCTTACTGAGGATCAGGAAGGACCCTTGTCCAGCCTAGCAGGAGGCCTGTCCTGTTCTCAGTGTGGATGTCGCGCTAGAGAGCTCCTGTGTCATTCTGGGGGTGCTTTGGTTAGGCGTGCCTGCGTTCCCAGCGTTCTCCTGGGTACCTCCTCTTGGTCTCCCTCCTTCCTTCCCTTTCTACCCAATTCCTGTCCTCTGATGCCCCTTGTGGAGGTGGCCAGTACCATGCATTGCATGCACCTGGTGTCTGAGATTGTTAGTGCAGCAGCAGGTCCCTCAAGGTGGCCCATCTGTGAGATCAATCCAGCCCTCAAATGCTACTGCAAATGTCTTCTCACAGGCTAACTTACATCTATTACACCAAACATCCTCTGGCCACGACTGAGCGTGAGAAGGGAAGAAGAGAAGGAGGTCCTAGAAGTCCCTATCTACACCAACCACCCCCAACTTGGTCCAGCTGCTCGAGTGTCCGCCTACTGGGGAAGGGGGTATTGCAAGCCATTCTCACACCCAGGAGGTGGTGCTGTTTCCAGATGAGAAAACTGAAGCTCAGAGAAGTAACTTGCTCAGGATGGCACAGTGGGGAGTGGCAGAGCTGGGGGAGGTGACAGCAGGGAGCAGCAAACCCTGCGCTCTCCAGAGCAGCAGCATGAACCACAGTTAGGCCCATCTGAGCCACAGTCGGGTGGCTGAGGATTGCTAAGAATGCAGGGAACAGAGCAGCGCCCCCAAAGACCCACTGGCACCTTGGGCCGCTCCCTTGAACCTATTCTGTCCTCAAGGCCTTGAGACAGGGGGTGGTCCGGAAAGTCTCCAGAACACCTTCAAGGTCATTCTCCTGTTGCATCCTGAATAGCACCTGGCTTCCTTCTGCCAGTGCTGATCTCCTCTTAGGAACAGTTTGGGGGGGGGGGGACACACTCTTGGCATTTCCCCCCAACATGCCTTTAAGCATTTCCCGTATGTTTTCTTATAATAGTTTTGTAGTTTAGGCTTTACATTTAGGTCTTTAATCCATTTTTGAGTTTATTTTTATACACGGTGAAGAATAAAGGTTTAGTTTAATTTTTTCCACATATGGTTATCATTTCCCTAACACCATTTATTGAAAGGACTGTTCTTGGTGTCTGTGTCAAAGATAAGTTGGCTCTAAATATGTGGACTTATTGCTGGGTTCTTTATTTTGTTCCAATAGAACAAAAAGTTTTGATTACTGTAACTTTATGATTTCTATGTATTATACTGTAAGAACCATTACAGTATAGTACTTTATTTTGTTCCATTGAATCAAAAAGTTTTGATTACTGTAACTTTGTGGTTTCTATGTACTATACTGTAAGAACCTGGTCATTGTCCATTACATGTGTCAAAACATCATTGTGGACTCTGCGCCTGTGATTCAAGCGGCTAAGGCACCAGCCACATACACCTGAGCTGGAGGGTTCGAATCCAGCCTGGGCCCACCAAACAACGATGTGGCTGCAACCAAAAAATAGCCGGGCGTTGTGGTGGACGCCTGTAGTCCCAGCTACTTGGGAGGTGAAGGCAGGAGAATCGCTTGAGCCCAGGAGGTGGAAGTTGCTGTGAGCTGTGATGCCACAGCACTCTACCCAGGGCAACAGCTTGAGGCTCTGTCTCGGAAAAAAAAAAAAATTATCGTGTACCCCATAAATATGTACATCTGTCAATTAAAAAATAAAATTAAAAATTACTTCCTAATTTAAAACAATGAAAAATGAAAAGCAGAATTATCAATTTATTTAACAATTTTTCTCAAAATTTCAAATAAATTATATGTATTATTTATTACACATTTATATGATTTTATATTCCACATAGTATATGTATTGTATATACCAAAATTTTACACAATATTTACAAACTATTCTCTATATGTTGGCTACCTCTTTGTAAAATTTTGTAATGGCTGTTTTGTAAATAAAGGGGCATTTAGCTACAATTTTCATTTCCTTATGTATGGTGACCATAGGGGAAAATTTTGGAACACTCTGTGTATTGTTAACTACCCTCTAGAGCATTAGAACTTATTCTCCTATCTAGCTGTAATTTTGTATCTTTTACAAATCTATCCCTTTCCCTTCTCCCCTTTCCCAGCCTCTGTTATCTTCTATTCTACTTTTTACTTCTATGAGATCAATTTTTTTTCAGCTTCCACATATTAGTGAAAACATGAGGTTTTTAATTCTTTGTTTCTGATTTATTTCACTTAATAGAATGCCCTCCAGTTCCATCCGTGCTGCTACAAACGATAGGATTTCATTCTCTTTTATGGCTGAATAGTATTCCATGGAGTATATATACCATGCTTTCTTTACCCATTCATCTGTTGTTAGATACCTAGGTTGATTCCATATCTTAGCTACTGTGAATAGTGCTACAATACACATAAGGGTATAAATGTCTCTCCAATATGGTGGTTTCCTTTCCTTTGGATAAATTCCCAATAGTGGGATCGCTGGCCCACATGGTGGTTCTATTAGTAGTGTTTGAGGGGCTTCCATTATGATCTCCATAGTGGCTGTACTAATTTGCATTTCCACCAGCAGTGTGTAAGAGTTTCCATTTCTCTGCTTCCTCACCAGCATTTGTTATTTTTTGTATTTTTCATAAGAGCAGTTTAACTGGGGTGAGATAATTCCTATTGTGGTTTTGATTTGCATCTTCCAGATGATTAGTGATACTGAGAACTTTTTAATATGCATTTCTTGTCCATTTGTATGTGTACTTGGAGAAAAGTCTGTTCAAACCATTTTCCCATTTTTTAATTGGATTGTTTGGGGCTTTTTTCCTTTTTATTTCTGCTGTTGAGTTGTTTAGTTGTTTATTTCTGCTGTTGTCCTTGTATATCCTGAATACAAATTCCCTGTCAGATGAGTAGTTTGCAAATATTTTTTCCCACGCTCTAGGTTGACTTTCCACTCTGTTGATTGTTTCCTTTGCTGTGCAGAAGATTTTTTAGTTCAATATAATCCCATTTATTGATTTTTGCTTTCATTGCCTGTGCTTTTGAGATTTTATTCATCAAATCTTTACCCAGACCAACGTTCTAGAGCATGTTTACTCATTTTCTTCTCGTAGTTTTATTATTTGGGATTTTACATTTAGGTCTTTGATCCATTTTGAGTTGATTTTTACACAGTGTGAGTATTGGGGGTCCAACTATCCAGTTTTCCCAGCACCATTTATTGAAGAGGCTATCCTTTCATCCGTGAGTCATAAATCAGTTTGCTGTAGATATGTGGGCTAATTTCTAGGTTCCCCATTGTGTTCCATTGGTCTGTACATCTATTTTCATGTCAGAACCATACTGTTTTGTTACTATAGCTTTGTAGTATATTTTAAAGTTTGATTTTGTTCTCTCGGCCTGGGGAACTGGCCAACTTTGTCTGTTTTGCTCAAAATTGCTTTGGCTATTTGAAGTCTTTCATGGTTCTATACAAGTTTTGGGATCGTTTTGTATAGTTCTGTGAAGAATGTCATTGATGTTTTGATAAGCATTGCATCAAATTGGTAGATCACTTTTGGCAGTATGTTCATTTTCACCATATTAATTCTTCCAGTCCTTTAACATGAGATATCTTTCCATTTTTGTGTGTCCTCTTCAATATTTTTCATCAGTGTCTTATAGTTGTCTTTTTAGACGCCTTTTGCCTCCTTCATTCAGTTTATTCCTAGGTGGGTTTTTTTGGAGGGTAGTTATTATAGATGAGATTGTGTTCTTCATGTCTTTTCCCACTAGTTTGGTGTTGGCATATTAGAAACACTACTGATTTTCATAAGTTGATTTTGTTTCCTATCAATTCACAGCATAATAAGGGTCAAAAAATAAAAGGCTACTGTAAAAATGTATTTCTTCATTGAGTAGAAGAAATATTTAAAGCAAAATTTAACAGTGTCAGAAAACAAAAAGAGTCTGCCTATCAGATATATTTGTTTGAGATTTGAAATCAGAACTTAGGGAATGGGGAAAGGGGCAGGATGTAAGGTGTAGCTGTGCTGCTACAGATGGCAGCAGAGGCCTCATTCTGGGATGGCGCCTGTGACAACAGCCTCACAGTTTGATGAGCAGCAGAAGGGGGCGTTCCTTGACAGACAGGTTCTGTGTTGTGACTCTGGGACTCGTTACTGGAAACTCAGCCGAGGGCCTGCTTTACTGGCACCCCCAAGACCTCAGGACCTCAAACCCTGACTCATGCCCTAGGGGAAGTTTGTTTTTCTTGTAGGAAGCTGTAGGTGTGAGGGCTATACACAGGGAGGAAGTGTGAAGTGGGAGGAAGTGAGAAAGGCCCCCTGGATGGAGGAGACAGAGAGAGAGACAGAAAGAGAGATATGTTGTCTGGGAGGTCATCAGGGGCCAGATTACTGTCAGACTTCTGGCCTTACTTTAAAAGGTAGAACATTGTCAACTAGCCCTTATCTTCAATCAATCCAGCATTTTCTTTTCTTTCTTTTTTTGGGGGGAACACAGTTCACAGTCCAGCTCTGCTGCCTGTGCTAGAGTATAATGGTGTCATGATGGCTCACAGCGATTTCAAACACCTGGGCTCAAACAATCTTCCTACTTCAGCCTCCCAAGTAGCTGGAGCTATAGGCACATAGGCACATGCCACCCTGCCTGGCTAATTTTTCTGTTTTTGCAGATACTGGGGTCTTGCTATATTGTCCTGGTTGGTCTCAAGTGATCCTCCCACCTCCATCTCCCAAAGTGCTAGTATTATAAGTATATGCCACAGTGCCTGGTCAATTCAGTATTTTCAAAAGAGAGAGAGTATAATACAGTGACAGGTTTAGGTTTGAGGTAAAATAAGCCTCTTTTGAGGGGATGGTTTTAGGACCCAGAGGCAACCAGTGGCTACTGTTAGAATAACCTTGAGGAAGAGGCCAACAGCCCACTTAGGGGCTGGATACAGCAAGTCTTCCACTGTGGCAGGGATAGGTCTGGGTGGCCCTCCAAGGACCGTACAGCCCGGTGATCCCAGACCTCCTTCCTGGGCTGGCTGTGTCTCTTCACCACTCAGACCTTTCTCTGGGATTTGACCCAGGGTTACAAACGAACCTTCCTCTTCACCTTTTCCAGAGAGTGGCCTTAAAAATTGGTGCCCCAGAATGGCCATCTCACATCCACCACACCTGGCCTGACTGCCCCACCCATGTTATAAATCTCTTAGCACAATTATGAATGTGAGCTTCCTCATACTTGAAATGAATGGGGCCTAGAAGAATCCCTCTTTTCTAGCCAGGCATCATGATGGCATACACCTGTAATCCCCACTACTTGGGAGGCTGGGGCAAGAGCATCATTTGAGCCCAAGAGTTTGAGGTTGCTGTGAACTATGATGCTACAGCACTCTACAGAGGTTGACAAAGTGAGACAGAGTCTCAAAAAAAAAAAAAATCCCTCCTTCCATACATCTTACTCCAAAGGCCCACCTCCATAGAATAAGCACCTCCTATCTTTCCTTCATCAGTAAGCCGACCCACTGCTTTCTTAAGAGGCATTGAAAATCTTTGGCCATTCATATTTGTGCATCTGTTCCATCTCCCAAACAAAGAGCTGTTGGAAGTCTGGGGCTCTCCAAGCATGGACGCTGTGTCTCTTTTCTCAGACTATGGAATGTTCTTTCCCATGTGGGGGTGCTCCCTGCATCTCATACTCCTGTGTCTCCCACATCACACTCCAAAAACATATTAATAGAAGAAATTTGTCCAAGCCAAAAGGCAAGTTCTAGGACACTTGGAGGTGAGCAAGGGCGTCCTCTGGGAGGAACACGTTTGGTGGCTTTGTCGGGATCAAGGTTGAGTCCCTTGAGCTGAAATCAGAGGGGCCCTGCTAGCGGCTGGCAGGCAATGTGGGGACCAACTGTCCTGTTCCCCTGGCACACAGCACAGGGCCTGTGGAATGGAAGGGGCTTCACATGAGCTGAGTGACTGAATGAATGAATAGGGGTAAATATGTGGGCACAGAGGACCCATCCCAGTAGTGGAAAGATGAAGTTTAGGCCCCACCCTTGGAAGGCTCTGTGCTGACTGACAAGTGTCCCGGGTCACACCTGGCTCAGCCTGGCAGAAGCTCAGCCCAAAGTCTATAGAGCCCAGGACCACCTGATGAGAACAACCATCGGGGGTGGCTCAGGGAAGCGCCCACAACATTCGTGTTTGGTTTAAGTCAAGAGTTTCCTTCCTCACAACAAATAGGTGCTCTGGTTTGTGCTGGCTGCCTGGTCTGGCATTTCCACAAATGATCTTCTGAGTCTGTCTTATTTTGATAACATCTCCTTTGGCTCCAGGATGGAGCCAGGATCTTCTGCAGGTGTCCCTGAGGCTATCTGGGGTCGGCATCCTGGGTTTGTTTTCAGCCCATGCAGGAGTGGCTGCCCAGACTGGAACTGGGCTCTTCCTCAGCTTTAAGGCATGAAGCCAGGCGGCCGGAAGGCCGGAAGCCTGTTCTGACCACTGCTCCCTGGTCTAGAGGAGGGCTCGGCGTGGGGTGGGGGCACAGTTGGAAACCCAGTGCCCTTGTCCTGGAAAATGAAGTGCTGATCCCCGATTTGCAACTCCTATGCCTGGAATAAAAACATAGAATGCAGAGTTAGAAGAACCTTTAATGAAGATGGAGCGGACATCTCATTTGGAGAAGCTGAGGCTTCAAGAATTTGCAGCAGAGCTGAGACTCCAATCCCTCCTGCAGCCATCTGGGGACATGAAGTTTGTCAAACACAACCGCCTCCACTCCTGGTGTCTGCCACCTGCTTCAGACTCTCCTTCAAGTAAGCAGCATGTTCTTTCTAATCCCAGATATTTTGCCCATTTTTTTTTAATGGGGTTGTTTGTTTTCTTATTGTTGAGTTTTAGGCACCCACTGTCTATTAAAGATACAGGTCCTTTATCAGATGCCTGTTTTGCAGCCATTGTCTCTTAGTCTGTGACTTGTGTTTTTTACAAAACAGTTTTCAGCTTTAATAAAGTTCAACTTAATAATCCTTTTCCCAACTCCAAATTCAGTGGTGTCGTGCTGGTAGCTTTAAATCAGCCATATTGAGAGTATTTTACACTAAAGATAATGGCAAACTCTACAAATCAAAGATTCCCCCCATAACAGTCGGCTGTTAAAACTATTTTTCAGCCCATTACTGCCTTATATTAACTTTCTATGGGAATATCTGTATTATTATTTTAGTTATGACTTTTCCTTTTTCTTTTTTTTTTTTGCTGTTTTGGACTGGGGCCGGGTTTGGACCCACCACCTCTGGTATATGGGGCCGGCGCCCTACTCCTTTGAGCCACAGGCGCCGCCCTAGTTATGACTTTTTTTATGTACTAGAGGCTTCTAACTATGAAGTTTTTGTTTTGTGAATATGTAAAATTTGATATTTTATTTGTCTTTTGATGTAATTGCTCTTTTTTTTTTTTGAGACAGAGCCTCAAGCTGTCGCCCTGGAGAGAGTGCCGTGGCATCACAGCTTACAGCAACCTCCAATTCCTGGGCTCAAGCGAGTCTCCTGCCTCTGCCTCCCAAGTAGCTGGGACTACAAGCGCCCGCCACAACGCCCGGCCATCCTTTGGTTGCAGCCGTCATTGTTGTTTGGCGGGCCCGGGCTGGATTCGAACCCGCCAGCTCAGGTATACGAGGCTGGCGCCTTAGCCCATTGAGCCACAGGCGCCGAGCCGATGTAATTGCTCTTACTGTTCACATGTTCCCCAATAATACAGGTGATATTATTATTGTCTTTAATATCTGAGTAGAAATTCCTAAGTTACATAAATTGTCTTTGTTTCTTTTGTCAGTTAGTACTATTTTATTTATATTTACATTCCTTTGAAATCAATGATTAAAGTTTCGATTATTGATGCAATTTTATGAAAAATTATTAGAGGAATAAAAAAGTTTATATCTAAAATTAATAATTGTACAGTGATGGGGTTAAGATAAGGTAAAAGAAATAAAAATAAAATTAATAATTATATATAATTTAATTAAATCAATTTAATAAAGGAGAAAATAAGTTTTTTCTTTTTTTTTTTTCCTTTTTCTTTTGAGACAGAGCCTCAAGCTGTCGCCCTGGGTAGAGTGCTATGGCGTCACAGCTCACAGCAACCTCCTGGGCTTAGGCTATTCTCTTGCCTCAGTCTCCCAAGTAGCTGGGACTACAGGTGCCCAAAACAACGTCTGGCTATTTTTTGGTTGTAGTTGTCATTGTTGTTTGGCAGGCCTGGGCTGGATTCGAACCTGCCACCTCTGGTATATGTGGCTGGCACCTTAGCTGCTTGAGCTACAGGTGATGAGCCAAAAGAAAAGAGTAAATAAGTCTCTAATAACTTCATAAAACTGATTATAATCTAAAATTTATCTAAAATTATTTATAAGTAATACTTATATTTAGTAAATTTTTTATAATTTAAAGGATTAAAGTTGATACAACAATAATTTCCTAATTTACTTACTGCATACTTGGAAAACTTTTTGCCATATAGTATGTACTCAAGAAATATATTTTGACATAATGAATCAATTAAAGTCAAGAATAAGACACAGATACTTTCTGAAATTCAATATTTTACTGGAAGTTTTAGCCAGTAAAATAAAATAAAATAAGATTCAGGAAAAAAAGACAAAATTGTCACTTGTAGGAGTATAATATACTCCTTAGAAAACCCAAGAGAAAATTACCATTATAAACAAATAAGAGAAAATATGACAAAATTGTTAAATATAAGAATCATATACAAAAATCAAAGGCATTCCTATATACCAGGAATAATTCATTAGAAAACGTAATGAAAAAAAAGAGATGCCATTCACAATAAGAAAAACTACATAGAATTTCTAGAAAAAAATCTGAAAAAAATATGAAAACAGTTATGAAAAAAATTATAAGGTTTTATTGGGGAACTTGTAAGAAGATCTAAATACATAAAGGTATGATCATGTCCTGTTTATAGTTGGCAAGACTAAATATTATCAAGTAATCTTTAAAATTCAATGCAATGCCGATAAAAATCCCAAATCCCAATGGGAGTTTTTGTGGAACTTGAAAAAATGATTCTAAAATTTGTATGGAAAAGTACAAATTTATGGAAAAGTAAAGGTTTGAGAATAACCAAAACATTTCCAAAGAAATGTGAAGACTTAAAAAATTACAGTAATTAGACAGAATGTTACAAGGGCAAGTGTAGAATAACAGATCAAAGCAATGTAAAGAAAGCCTAGAAACAGATCTAGGTGGAAACTTACACAATAGAGGGATGTTAAAATCAAAGGGAAAATGTTGGGTTGTTCAACAGAAAGTGTTGGAATCATTGACCTTCCCTATGGAGAAATAAAACTAAATGTCAGGCTCGGTGCCTGTGGCTCAACAGGCTAAAGCGCCAGCCACATACACCTGAGCTGGCAGGTTCAAATCCAGCCTGGGCCCGCCAAACTACAAGGACGGCTGCAACCAAAGAAAGGCTGGGCGTTGTGGCGGGCACCTGTGGTCCCAGCTACTTGGGAGGCGGAGGCAAGAGTCTCGCTTGAGCCCAGGAATTGGAAGTTGCTGTGAGCTGTGATGCCACAGCACTCTATCCAGGGTGACAGCTTGAGGCTCTGTCTCAAAAAAACAAAACTAAACTAAACTAAACTAAATGTCAGCCTCATACTGCATACAAGAATAAACTCCAAATGGATTAAAGGATTAAAGTCCTAAGTGTAAAACCTTAAAAATTTAGAACCAATTGAAGAAAGATATTAAAAAAAAATTCTTTAAGATCTCCAAGTGAGGAAGGACTTTTCAAACAAGATACTAAAAGTACGGATTGATAACCTTTATTACAGAAAAAGTTAAAAGATGCCATGAAATCAAAGGACAATTCACATGCTTACAGAACATATCTGCAACATATATGGCTTGGAGGCTATTGTCTTGCTGTTCAATTTCCTACCTCCTGGAAGCAGGGGAAGCCTCAGGAATTCATCCCCACCCATCCCACCCCACGCCTCCTGCAACAAAGCAGAGCAGGGAAGGACCCAGAGAGAAGTGAGGAGGACAAAGAAGCCCAGAATCAGCACAAATACCAATAGGCTGTTCATTGAAGAGGAAGTCCAGGCCTGTCGTAGTGACTCACACTTATAATCACAGCACTTTCAGAGGCTGAGGCTAGGAGTTTAAGACCAGCCTGAGCAATAGAGTGAGACTCCATCTCTACCAAAAATAATAATACTAAAAGATTAACTGAGCATGATGGTGTGAGTCTGTAGACCCAGCTATTTGGGAGGCCGAGGGAGGAGGATCACTGGAGCCCCCAGTTCAAGGTTACAGTGAGCTATGATGGTGCCAACTGCACTCCAGTCCAGGTGACAGAACTAGATCCCCACTCTAAAGACAAAAACAAAGGATGTCCAAGTGCCACAAAGTATATGTAAAATGTGCTCAGTTGCACAAACAGCCAGGGAAAGCAAGTTAAAACAACAATGATAGACGATTTTATAATAATCAGATTGGGAAGAATTGGATTGAATTCTGATTTTATACTAACCAGATTGGTGCTGCTGGAAGGACAAGCTGGAACCCGCGTGGAGGAGAGTATTTTGGAAATGACTAGTATAGTTGAAAATGTGCATGCCCCCCTCCCGCCCCGACTTAAACAGTATTCTTACTAAAAATGTTCAACCTCATAATCTTGAGGAAACACCAGACGGATCCAAATTGAAGGGTATTCTGTAAGATAAGCAGCCTGGATTCAAAAGTCTCAACATCATTTAAGAAAAAAAACACATTAAAGAACTTTCCAGATTAAAGGAGAACAAAGAGCCACAGTAATTAAATGCAATTCCTGATTCTCGCTGAAGTCTGGACTGGAAATAAAAACAGAAAATTGGAAGTAAAAGATATTATGGGGACGATAGGGAAAATGTGGATATTAGGTATTTTTAATGTATACCAGATATAAGATCGTGTTCATGCTCTTGTCCGAGGAGCCCCTGAGTGCTCAGACAGTCAAGACACTTAGCAGGCTGTCAGATCCTTAAGAAAGTTCTGAGCCCATGACAGAGGTGGGGGTTCCTTCAGGCTGAAGGGATTAATAGAGGCTTGTGCGGTGGATAAGGCCGTGACCTGGATAACTCGGGACTCAAATCCAGCCCCACTGGAATTCTCTGGATGACTTCCCAGGCCCCTTTGGCAGGAGAGCCAGCCCCAGGCTCTGGGTTTGGCTGGACTCCCTGTGTCTATAAAGCCAGCTGGGGACTGAGCAGGGTACTGCCCGGTTAGGTCCAGGCAGAAGTTTTCCTTATCACCTTCCTGTTCACATCCATTCAGGGATTTAAGGTTCTGGAGAGGCTCAGCTCCCCCAGGATCCACAGTCTGTGGACCCCAGTATTCCTGCTGGAGGCAGGGAGCCTGCTGGGTCTGGACGCCAGGCTCTGCCTAAGGAGCAGGAGGTGAGACCAGGCCAAAGAGGTCAGTTACTGGCATGGTGGCTGCACAAACCAGCGAGGGGCAGGCCAGCTGGGGAGGGACAGCCTGGAGAAGCAGGGGTCTGGAGAACCCAAAGGAGGCCCTGGGGGAGGTAAGCAGTCCTGGGTGTGGGGGGACAGAGAGAGAGAGAGAGAGATTGGGATTGAGATCAGTGTGTTCAGAGAATGGGAAGAATTTGCATCAAGCTTGTCCCCAAGAATGGGCTGGGAGGCAGGTGGGATAAGGCATGGCTGGGGGTGGGTATGATCAGAACGCCATGCTCCCGTAGGGGAGACAGGTGCCTCTAACTTGGGCAGGATATACTCTATGCTGTCATCGTCGTTAGAAAGATTGACCAGGAAAGGAAGCCATCAACTCTGCAGTGGGTGTCGGGGAAGGTGTCTCTCGAAAGACATGGCACTTCCTCTTAGCCCAGGGAAAGCGTTCCAATGCTATTCCAGGTGTGATGGGCATTCTGAAGGGCAGTTTCCTTTCCCCCGCCCCAACGGACAGATGCTGGGTTGTAAACCAGCAGTGTAGGGACGGATGCTGTTAACTCTGCAATTGTCTCTCCTGGTGCCTGATGGGGACTCTGCTCACAGGATTGCTCATGAAACATTTGCTGGGTTGGATTGAGATTGGGACAAGTGGCGTGACCTCAAAATATGGGTATCTCATGTCCACCTGCCTGGACCCCTCAGCACCATCTGGAATCTTGCCAGCCAGAGTACAAACCTGTTCTGGGTTTTCTCCCTCTCCCCCCAAAGAAATAATGTAATAGCCTGGGAAAACAAGTGGCCCTTCCCTGTTAGAAAAAGAGAGCAAAGAACATCTTTGGAGGGAACAAAAGAAACAAAGAGAGAAAGGGAGGCTGGTCCATGGTTTATTTCTTGAGACAGAACAGTTTAATTGATTAGATTTCTCAAGGATAAAACAAAATGTACTGGATACTGAGTAGGTGTTTGGATTTGCATTTGTAGCCAAAGTTTCAGCAAAAGTTGGACTTGAGCCTGTTATTGGACAATAGCTGTAACAATGTACAAACTGTACATACATCACAGACTGACTCCAAGATGGGACCTGCTGTGTGCATGGTTAGAGCAAGCTGCTAGTTTACAGACTGGCTGAAGCCCATATGGGGTGGCTGCTCCCCTCAGATTTAATTGGCTCATCCATCCTGCCCTTCTTCTATTCCACAAATAGGTATCAATCACCAAAGATGTATTGCTGATAATATAATGAGGGACAAAAATGGATAAGTTTCCTGTCCTCAAATGCTTATATTCTAATGGAAGGGAGAGGAAACTTAAGTTGTAAACAGTAAGTTCAAGAGAATTAAAGATGACAGCAAATGCTATGAAGGAAAAGAGCAAGGTGACCTTGGATAGGTGATCAGGGAAGGCTTCCTGGAAGAGATAGCATTTAAGGTGAGCCCTGAAGGATAGAGAATCAAGAACACTAAAACCTCTTAGTATTCGGGGCAGGGGGATTTGGCCAGTGTGCCATCATGGAAGGTCAGACTCAGTGGGCACCCTGGGGCACATCCAAACCCCACTCCTTAGGGAGGTTGGGAGGAGGTGGACTCAAGGGGTAGGGATTACAAAATATTTGATAGCTCTCTGAGCTATATAGAGCAATTGAAGGGCTCACGATATTTTTTTAATCTTGGCAAGATGTAATTTGTTAAATGTTTTATTTTTTTTTACAGAATAGAACCTATGCATCATAAATGACGCAGCTGACTGTGTGCGCTTTGACAGGTCTTTAAAGATGGTTCCTTTTCCTGAGAATTGGAGTGGGGGCATGTCCCACCCACTCAGTCCTCTCCTCCCACACTATGTTTCTGTTCCTAAAAAGTGGTAAATAAAAAGTGCCTTCCGGGGACAGGAAACTTACCACTCCTTAGGCAGCTCATTTGATTCCCAGGACACATGAGCTGTTAGAAAATGCATTCTTGGCTTGAGCCAAAATCCAACTCAGAGTGTCTGCCTGCCTGGTGTTGCTTTTGTGATCTGAAGCCACAGGGACAATTCTGATTACTTTTATCCCCAACAGCTCTTCAGGGATTTGAAGACAGCCTGGGGATCCCAAGGAGTCTTCCAAACACCAGCCAGCCCCAATTCCTTCCCTTCTGGCTGCTGTGATCCAGACACCTGTGAGTTATTCAGAAACCCACTCAGGGGGTGGACTCAGGGCCAGGCCATCTCTCTGGGGAGAGTCTGCTAGGGGTCCTCATTCGGGGCACCACACTTCTGCCATCATCACCAATGACAACCACAGTTTCTGCAATGTGACTGGTACCAGGTCTGGGGTCACTTACGCGACTGCTGAGCTGTGCTGCCTACCCTGTCCTGGTGCATTTCAGCCTTGGGGATCTCAGGATAGGACCTATTCAGTCCCCTCTTATTGAATCAGATCAAGATCAGGCTGAAAGTCTAAACTTCTTAGCCTGACACGCAAGGTTCTTTGTGACTTACCCAGCTGTATCTCTTTGGCCAGACTTTCCCACCATTCCTGAGTTTCTACTAAACACTTAAAGTAAGTTCCATTTTCTGGAAAGTCAAGTGGGGGCATGTCCCACCTTTTTACTAAAACTAGCCAACTTTTTAAAAGTCTTAGTATATGTCTGTGCACGTGCCGTGTCTCCACTTAGAGCTCAGGGATAAGGCAAACAAAATTACTAACCTATTACTCATATGGGTGAACTGAGGCAGAAAGCATTTTTGAAACTTGCTGGAGTTCACACTGCTAATAAGTGGTGGTTCAGGAACATGGCCTTTTAACATATATCCTGCCCCAGTCCCTGTGTGCAGCTTAGGACGTAGGAATTTTGCAAACTAGTTGTTAAAACATAAGCATCATTCAAAGCTATATAAATTGCCAATCAATTAAAACTAAAAACAAACAGAAATACTCAAAACTTGTCACTTCCTAATGATTTTACTACATTTTAATACCTATGTACGTATAAATAGCCTCTGTCTCTGGCAGTACCATATAATGGGGCATTTAGTGACATTACGCTAGTAGCACAAAATTGCTCATGGTGGGAATATTTACACTACAGAAATAGGCAGATGTTAAAAATTAGGGCTTCTCCCTGCCCCTTATCCTATTGACTGGGATATCACAGCTTAACATTCTCAGCCACCACATCAATTTGTAGTTCCCTAAATAAGCCACTATAATGAATGTCAATGAGGCTTGTGTAGGCTGTTCCTCCTGCCTGGAACACTCTTCCTCACTTTCTTGGCTGGGTGAACTCCAGCCCACTCTTTAAGGTCCAGTATAGGACACTCCGGCCCACTCTTTAAGATCCAGTGGCACCATCAGAAATCCCTCAGTGACACTATCATCCTGGGATGGGTGTCTCCTAGTGTGCTCATACAGTATTTATTGAGCAATTCCAGTGGCACCGTCAGAAATCCCTCAGTGACACAGTCATCCTGGGATGGGCATCCCCTAGTGTGCTTACACAGTATTTATTGAGCAATTGCTAGGTACTATACTCTGAGCTCAGCACTTGAAACACAAGATTGCATAAGAGCTGCTCTGCTCTCAAGACATTGTCACATCAGTGGTAAGCTTCGTGAGAGGGCAGGACTCAAGACTGAGCTCCTTGGAAGGTCATGAGAGATCCTCCAAGCAGAGAGCAGATTGGGTATGAGACAATAAGGAGTGGTGAGGACTAGGGCAACACTAACCGTATGCCTGGTCTATGACTGAAGCTGCTTCTCTGCAATGGCCAGTTGTTGCAATGTAGGAATCTAGACCTGGAATGGCCAAATCTTTTAAAGAGAAGCTGGAAATTTGAATTTCTGCCTATAAGATCTTTTAACGTTAAGACATTGACAACTAATTCCGTGTTTTTACAAAAGCACTGTGTAGGTCAAGCAAAACATCTCTGAGGGCTGCATGAGTTCCACTCATCAAGCAATTGTTGGGATTATGAACCCATTTCACGAGCCTCTTCATCTTGTCTGTAAGGAAACCACGTGACACTTTGGTCAGATACCTTATAAAAATTCCAACCATGTCTTTACTGATTTCTCAACCCTTTTGTGTAGTGGAAAGAACAGGCATTCAGGTGACAGATGGGCCAGACAGATTCTGGGTCCTCCCTTCACCAGCTGTGTGACTTTGAACAAGCTACCTAATCTACCTAATATCTGCCCCTGAGTTTCCTTATCTGTAAGATGGGATATAATGTCTCACAGATTTTGTGAAGCTTAAAGAAGATTCTGACTGTTATACTTGCCTTGTGATTGTGTCATAGTGGATGTTCATTGAAGGTCAAGTTCTTCTCTCCTTCCTTCCTGAGCCATCACCCCTGTAATCTTCTCCAACAGGATGTGCTAGAGTGAACATTCTAGAGATGGGCAAGCTCCCTGTGGAAGGAGGAATCATGGAATACTTCCTGGAGGAGGAGAACTTGATGTAGACTTTCTGCCAGTGAGTATTGTTCAATGCCACATGACAGCAAACCAGCTGATGTGGCCCGGGGTGTCTCAGCAGCTCAGGTTCTCAGACAGAGAGAGGGTCCAGTGTGAACTGGGGCAGTGGGGTGAGACTGGAACTGGAGTCAGAGGAGTCATGCATTCACTCAGCAAATTCTTGATGAGTACATACTGGGTGCCAAGTGCTGGGGGACAGAGGTGAAGCATTCACAGTGCCTATCCTCATGGAGCTCTCAGTTGATGGGTGAGACATCATAGCAATAATATTTATGATAATTATGATTTACAGAGCACCTACTAGGTCAGACCCTGGGCCCTCTGCCTAACACATCTCATTACATTATCACAATTACAAAATGTATCTATTTTACGTAGATAAAATTGAGACCCAAAGAGGTTAAACAAGTTGCTCAGGTGACACAGGCAGTCAAAGGTGAGACCCAGGTTTGAGTTCACATCTGTCCGACCGGAAGCTTGGGTTCTTGGATCTGACCTTGTGCCTCCTTCTCCTTTGTGCATTTGGGCATCCCTTCATTAAGCATTACTTGTTAAGCCAAAGCTAGCGGCAAAGTGCTCTGCCTGGGACATCTGCTAGACACCTGCAAAAAAAAAAAAAAAAATAAGAGCCAGATCTCTGAAGTGGGATGAGCCCAGCCAGGAAGAGGTGAAGAGAAAAGAGCAACTCCTGAGGACAGGTCCCTAAAAACACTTGCAGGGGTGCGGGGGCAAAGAAAAATGGGGAGGGATGAGGGCAGGGGGGCGACCGGTGCAGTGTGGCTTTGTGAAGCCCAGAAGGGGAGAGAGTTTTAGGAAGGAGGAGATGGTCTTTGAGATGGATTGCCCGGAGAGATGGAGGGAGGGATGAACCCCAGGTTCGGGCGACGCCGGCTGTGGGGAGCCCTGAGAACAGCCAAAAGGTTCAGAATGGGCAATGAGGAAGTGGAGGCCTCTGTACCTAGAAACTTGGCTTTCAGAGGAAAAAGAAAGCTAGAGAGAAAGAGAGAGAGACAGGAGAGGTCACCAGAGGCAAGAGATTTTTCCTTTCTTTTTTTTAGCTTGATTTTGTTTAGCTTAGTAGGATGGTGAGGCGGGTGTGTGCCATTAAGGGGATGAGAGAACTGGTTGGAAAAAGAGAAATGAAAATGTAGGACGGAGAGGACTTTTCCTCACAGGTCTGGACACAGTATGTATTTATTCAAAGTCTTTTTTCCTTTTTTTAAGAGACAAGGTCTCCACGGCCAGCAGAGGGGAAACTAAAAGTCCAAATCTTCTTGAAAGTGTGTGGGTGTATAGGGGGAAGAGGGAGGTAGGGATTGATACAAGTGGAAAATGGAGAATGGTTGTAGCTACCTACGTCCTAGGAGAACACTCTAGAAGGTTAGCTATCATGGTTTTTTTTTTTGTTTTTTTTTTTGAGACAGAGTCTCACTATGTTGCCCTGGGTAGAGGGCTGTGGTGTCACAGCTCAGGGCAACCTCCAACTCCTGGGCTTAAGCAATTCTCTTGCCTCAGCCTCCCAAGTAGCTGGGACTACAGGTGACCACCATAACGCCCGGCTATTTTTTGGTTGTAGTTGTCATTGTTGTTTGGCAGGCCCGGACTGGATTTGAACCTGCCAGCTCTGGTGTATGTGGCTGGCACTCTAGCCGCTGAGCTACAGGTGCCAAGCCAGCTATCATTTATTTATTGGCATTATTCTGCATTTGCCAATGCCCTAAGTTACCAATGTATAAATTCATTTAATCCTAACAGCAAGTCTCTGAGGCAGGAGCTCTACGGATGGTCTTGAGGTGATATATCCAGTAGTGGAGAAGCCTGGATTTGAACCCAGGATTTGCAGCTGATGTGGAGTCTGAAATGTTACCTATGGGCCACACACTTCCCTACCCAACATTAGTTTATATGCCTTATTTTATTCTTTAGAGGCAGGGTCTTGCTCTGTTGCCCAGGCTGGAGTACAGTGGCACAATCACAGCTCACTGCGGTCTAAACTCCTAGGCTCAGGCGATCTTCCTACTTCAGCCTCCTGAGTAGCTGGGACTACAGGCACATACCACCTTGCCCCACTAATTTTTAAATTATTTTTGTAGAGACTTAGTCTTACTATGTTGCCCAGGTTGGTCTGGAACTCCTGGCCTCAAGCAATCCTCCTGCCTTGGCCTCCCAAAGTATTGAGATTACGGGCCTGAGCCACCAGGCCTGGCCCCTTATTTTATATAACACATTCCTCTCCGGGAGTCTCTGGGATTGGAGGGGCTCATTATCCTCATGTTTCACATGGAGGAACAGAGATGTGCAGTGACTTGCCCAGGGTCACACAACTACTATTAAGTGGCTGAGTGGGGACTCCAGCTTGCCTCTCTCTGACTGCAAGCCTGCCACTTTCCCCAGAGGGAAGAAATGCAGGAATTCTGTGGGGAGCCAGGGACAAAAAAGGAGGTGCCACCTGGACTTGGGGAGGCAACATTCTACAGCTTTTCCAAGGTGGGGTCTCCATAGACTCCTGAGTCACCCTAGTTCAAGAGTGGTACAGACAAAGCTGGGGGTTGGCAGGTTAGCAACAACAGGAAGAGGACCTTGGGGCAATGCTTCAAGTCCGAGAGGGGGGCTGCTGGCTCCCACATCCTGGGTATGGGCTGAGCAAGACAGAATGAAATATAAGCAGGAGGTGGGGGCTGGGGGAACCTCTCAGGGCCAAGAGGCGGAGTGTGGTGGGTGGGAGGGGGGCTGTGTCTGGCAGGGAAGAGCCTGAACCGTGAATGGCCCAGCCAGACCCTTCCAAACTTCTCTCCTGAAGCCATCCAGGCACTGTGCCCTGCATCAGAACATAGCTGCTTCTGAAATTGGAGAGGTAGAAAATCCCCAGGGGTCTTGCAGGGGCGTGTAGGGGGGAAATTAGGGCTTCCTATGTGAGTTACCAGGAATTTTGGAGTGGGCCCAGGAGGGAGTGTGGGAGGTGGCAGAGAGGCCCTTAAAGCCGGGCGGGCCCAGCCCCTGCCTCTTCTGCCCACCAGAGGACGGAGGACAGAGGAGAAGTCTCACTGGTGAGGAATGTCATGCTGGGCATTGCCTGGCTTGAAGCGGTTTGAGGGAGCAGGGCAACCCCCTGTCCACCCCCTCCCCACAGACTGCGGGCACCCCAGCTATGCAGTGGAGCTTGGCTATTGCTCCTTTCCAGCCAGGAGACACACTCTGGGTGGGGGTGGGGTCCTAGGAGCACTGGGGCTGCTGCATCTGGGCTTGGGGGACCTGTCGCTGGGGTGACCCGGCCACTTCCTGGACTGTGTCTGTTGGTGGATCTGTCTCCGATCTCCCCACCTCTCATTACCGTAGCCACTGCTCCACTTGAAACTTCTCTTGCGGCTGGGCTCATTCACCTCTGGTTGCTGCAGGAAAATAGCCAAACCCACATCCTTCTCTGGGGCCTGCTGTGGGTTTCACTGCCATCCCCTCTGCAGGGCAGTATTTCAGTGGCTCTACTGCCTCTGCTGTGAAACTGCCTTTCACTTTTTCAGACCCATTTTCTTCCCTCCCTCCCTCCCTTCCTTCTTACCTTCCTTTCTTCCCTCCCACCCTCCCTTCCTTCCACAAGGGTCTCTTTTTTGTCCAGGCTGAAGAGCACTGGCATGATCATAACTCAGTGTAGCCTCAAACTCTTGGGTTCAAACTATCCTCCTGACTCAGCCTCCCAAGTAGCTGGGACTACAGGCGCCCGCCACCACTCTTGGCTAATGTTTTTTGTTTTGTGTAGAGATGGGGTCTTTCTGTGTTGTCCAGGCTGGTCTTGAGCTCCCAGCCTCCAATATCCTCCTGCCTTAGCCTCCCAAAGCACTAAGATGACAGGTGTGAGGCTTTGCAGGGACTCCGGCTGCTCACTCACACCAGTAGCTTGTGCCCAAATGCTCCTGGGAGGTTGATTTTCTTCAGGTCTGGGGAGGCTGACAGACCAAGAAAAGATTGCTATCTAACAGTGTTTTATTCACAGTTCCCAAGAGAAGAGGGCCAGGTCAGTAAGGAGGAAGAGGAAGCCAGTGTGAACATGGCCCAGGGCCTTTGTTGTGATTTCTGAGGGAAAGGCCTGGTGGGGCAGGGTAAACAGCATAGGAATGGCTAGTCTGACCATTCCAGCAGGCTCCAGGCTTTCCCAGTTGTCCAGCGTCTTGGAGTGTGGAGGTGGCTGGAGGTACGACTAGGAGGAGCCCTTTGCCTTCTCTCGGAATTAGCTAGTCCTGGAAGGCACAGTCTCTCCCTGGCCGGAAAATCCCCCAAGATATCAACACATCATAAAATATTGAAAATAAAAAGCATGTTTAGTGCCCAGGGTGCTCAGAGGCAGTGGAGTCGAGTCGGCCAAGGGAGCAGATTCACAGTCCTGGGTTAAGCTTGTGGGCAACTCACTTCACCTGCCTGAGCCTTGATTTCTTCATCTGTAAAGTCAAAAATTGCTATATGTCCAACAAGTGACCATTTAAGGGGACAGATTTTGGGCCAGCAGGTTTGACAATATCCATTGGCCAAGGTCATTGGGGAGGCCAATGCCCACTGTTTAGAGAGACAGTGGGTGGTGCCTGGCTTGTTGGAATTAACCAGTGGATGAGCGGCAGCCCAGGAAGCAGCAGGGAAAGTTGGTGTGGCAGGGTGGGATCGAGGGCCACTTCCCTTGGCTGTTCAGAGCCCTCAAACAGAGGCTGTGGGGCGGCAGCGCCCTCAGGAACGTTCCTGGAATTCAGGGCTGCTGCTGGGCAGAGGTGGCATGGAGGCCAGCCTAGCAGCCAGGAGCCCCGGGGATTCTGAGGTGTGTTTGAAGGCCAGGCCTTGAGAGGTGCCAGGCAGGGCACAGGGTCTCTTAGACAGCAGGGCCCTGAAGGGGAGATCCTGGCAGACCACAGGCCAGCTGGACAGCCGTGGATAAACAGGGACTTGGGCATCCGGGGAGGAAGGGGAGCAGCCAGCTGCCGGGGAGGAACCAAGAGGCCAAGTCAGAACCCGGTGCTGGCCCCGGACAAGTGGAATTTCCTTTGCCTCTGGTTGCGGTTGTTTTGAACTTTAGGCTAGTGAGGGCTGTGTTTGCCAAAGACACATCCCAAGGAGGGAAGCAGAGGGCTCTGGGCAGAAAAGGCAGAGTGTGAGAAGAAATGGTCCCCTCGTTTCAAAGAATCCCTGCCTCTGGAAAGAGAGGCTGTGTGGTTCAGTGAGGGGTGCATGAGGACAGCCCTGAATCCTGCCTCTCCCTCTTGGTTGTGTGACCTCTGGCAAGTTCCTTGACTTCTTTGAGCGTCCATTTCCCCCCTGGCAAAATGGAAAAAATAATAAATACCCTGCAGAACTGTCACAAGCACCCAAGGTTGACTTACTCTTTAGGTAGGCGCAGTGCCTGGAGCCCAGGGAAATGTGTTCATTTTAAATTCTTTTAAAATAAGGAGGAAAACATGAATGTAATAATAATAATGACTAAATAGTGATGATCCAGCTTAGATGATCATTTTCTTTATACTCATATAATTGTCAATTGTTTATAATACATACATCGTGTGTGCACATTTGCATATTTTGGAGACGGGAGACACCTACTCTGTGCCGGGCACTGTCCTGGATGTTGGGACAGAGGGCTGTGTCCACCCAGCTTCTGCCCTGGAAGAACCAGCAGGGAAGACACCCATGAGAACAGGCGACCACAGCATCCCAAGAGCTGAAGGAGACGGAGACACAGAAACGTGGGCCTCCTTCTGCCCCTCCCACCACTAGCGCCCAGGATGTTCTTCTCCCTGCCAGCGTCTCATATCTTTCTTCAAGGGCCATGTCTAGGCTATGTCAATTCCTGCCCCTCAACTTATGCCATCAAATCTCCATTTAAGAGTCCTGTCTTGGTCTGGGCACAGCGGCTCACACCTGTAATCCTAGCACTTTGGGAGGCCAAGGTGGGTGGATTGGTCTGAGCTCAGGGGTTCGAGACCAGCCTGAGCAAAGTAAGACCCCATCTCTACTAAAAATAGAAAAACTAGCTGGGTGTTGTAGTAGGTGTCTGCAGTCCCAGCTACTTGGGAGGCTGAGGCAAGAGGATCTCTTGAGCCCCAGAGTTTGAGATTGCTGTGAGCTGTGATGGCACGGCACTCCTACCCAGTGTGACAGAATGAGACTCTGTTTCAAAAAAAAAAAAATCCTGCCTATTCTGTGGTTCCTTTTAGACATTTTCTGCTGAGGGGTCAGTGCGTCTGGGTGTCTGTGACTAGGTGCACTGGTGGTGGGGACTGTACTCCTGAAAATGCTTCCATGAATGCTCCCTTACCTCCAGGGACCCCCATGCACCTATAGGTTTTTGCCTCGTCCTGTCTGACTGGGGTCACTTGTTTATTGACCAATACAAGGAGGCTTGGCAGGAAGCCAGGGTGGGGTCTGAATGGGCTGTGGGGGCATTGCCTGACAGGTGTGTTGTGGGATGTGATTTCTTTTCCAGAACCCCAGAGATGAGGGGCTTCCTCCCACTGGCTTGGTTCCTGGCTTGCAGTAAGTGCTGACCCCTGACCACTGAAAGACCTTTGACCCCACAGACGTCATAGTGTAGTGGGAAGAGGATCAGTCTTGGGTGTCATGGAGACCTGTGTTTGAATCTTGGCTCTGTGCTGACTGAGTAGATGCCAGCAAGAGCCTTTTTCCCTCTGAGCTTCTGCTCCCTTGGTTGACATGGGTGAAGGTGGCCGTGGTGGGGCTGAGGCGGGTTCTAGGAGATGCCACTTATAAAGTGTGTGAAGACCGTGGATGTGCTATGTGGCTGACAAATTCAGAAGGCAGATTTTTTTCCTTGGATGCAAATCATTAAAAGGTCAAAACAAGACAAAAAGATGAAAATTAAAACACGAGGCCCTTCAGTAAAAGTCCCGGCCTGTGATTCATGGTCATTCTGTGGTCAGGTCCATCCAGGGCTCCTACATGCCCCACCCCCAGCTTCCTCCCTGCAGCTCCGAAACCATGAACACAACTCTGATGGCCACATCCCTGTAGGCCCCGGGCAGAGCCTCAGGCCCACTGGAAAGCCCTGGATGGGGACATTTCTTTCCCTCCAAGCTTCAGTTCAGATGAGGGAATGACTTCAATGATTTCTAAGGGTCCCCTCCTGCTTCAAGATCGTCTGCCTTATATTCTAAAAGGTGTCAGGAGGGAGGGAATGTGGGGGTGACAGGAAGCTCCTGTCTGCCTGCTTTGTACGGACACCCCTAATATGTCTTGAGCACTTACTGTCTGTCCGCCACTGTGCTCAAAATTTACATACGTTGTCTTATTTGAACCCTCGTAACAACTCCATGAGGTCACTGCTAAATTTAGGTCCCCATTTTCCAGTTGAGGAAGCTGAGGCTCTGAGGGAATAAAATTAAGCCTGTTCATCACCATACTTTTAATTAACGGCAGAGCCAGGATTTGAACCTGAGTCTGCTCACTTTTTCAAATCAAACTCTTAACCACTGGTTGCACTGCCCTTCCCATTAATTGGGAGAATAAAAAAGGACAGCTGGGTCCTTCTGAGCCCCAGGGGATAGGGGCAAAAAGGGCAGGGGATGCCCAGAGCAGGGCTGCCCAGGTGTCAGCTGGGGACATGGGCTGTCTTCCAGGTATACCCACTGTGCCAGGAGGCTTGCTGGAACTGAAGTCGATGATTGAGAAGGTGACAGGAAAGAACGCCCTGACGACTTATGGCTTCTACGGCTGTTACTGTGGCTTGGGCGGCCACGGAACCCCCAAGGACGCCACCGATTGGTAAGCTGATCCCCATATCTGCCCTCTGTGTGTGCTCCAGGCTCTGCACCCGCATTTTGTCACTCAATTTCATGTCAATTCTAGAAGATGATCATTGAAGCACCAATACAGAGATAAGAAAATTAGCCAGCAATCCCAAGATCTCTAGGGCCTAAGGTGTCAGTATCAGACATAACAAATGGTCCTAAATGTAGTGGCTTAAAACAGCAACAATCACTTTGCTTATGAATCTGCCTTGAGGGTAGGGCTTATCCCTGCTCTACCCAGCTTTGGCGCAGACAGCTCAGCTGGGGCTGGATGATCCGCTTTCCAGATGGGCCGTCCTGTGCCTGGCACGTTGCTGCTGTCTCCTGGCCTGAGAGTGGGCCAGAACCCTCAGTTCCTCTAGTGAAGTCCCCTGCAAGGATATCTGAATTCCCTCTCAGCCTGGTGACTCTTGAGTTCCAAGAGTGTGCCCCCAAACTGCAAGGCCAAAGGGTACAGTGCTTATATGGTCAGCCTCCGAAATTCCATAGTGTCGCACTACTCTTGGTTGAAGCAGTCACAAAGGGTTTAAGAGGGAAGGGACTTCGGTTCCACTCTTGATTGGGAAGAAGTTCTAGAACAGCATGTTAAATGGAAGATATTGTTCTTTGTAAAACACACCCTGTTGGACTAATCGTTCCGAAAACACTAGACATATAATGGAAGAAAAAGAGTGCCAAAATTGCTTTGATGGCTTCCCAAGGGGAGTAAGTACTTAGCAGTGATATTCAGCAGTGAGGTACATAGCATTTTTTCTAGGATGAGTTTGCAAACTAAACTGTCAGACCTCCAGGTAGTGCCAAAAACTAAGTGCTCGAATGAAACAAAACACAACCCCACACTGACAAGAATATGTCAAGGGACATGTGAGGCAATTGAAAAGGCACCCCGTGGCCAGGGCAGAAACAACTTGAGAAGCAAAGTGAGTAACCCAGACCCCAGTCTTATCAGGAGAAAAGAACACCAGACCAATCCCTGGCCAGCCCTGCTCACAATCATCACGTCACCTAAACCAAGGAAAATGTGACAAACTGCCATAGCCAAGAGGAGCCTAAAGAGATGAAGAAACTAAACGTAACTTTGAATCCTAGACAGGACCCTGGCACAGAAAAAGGACACCAGGTAAAAACTAGAAAAATATGAATAAACCGTGGACTTTTTACAATTGGTGAAATAACAATGATTACTATTATTATTTAGTTAATTACGTGATAATTATTTATTTAATAATATATCAATATCAATATTGAATTGATATTCAATAAGTTGAATATCAGTTTATTCAATAATATATAAATTTGTTGTTAATTGCAACAAATGCATCATACTAATATAAATTATCAGTAATAGGGGATGGTAGGTCAGGTGCGGTGGCTCCCACCTGGATTCCCAGCACTCTGGGAGGCCAAAGTGAGTGGACTGCCTGAGCTTAGGAGTTCGAGACCAGCCTGAGCAAGAGTGAGACCCCGGTTTCTACTAAAAATAGGAAAAAACTAGCTGGGCATTGTGGTGGGTTCTTGCAGTCCTGGCTACTAGGGGGGCTGAGGCAAGAAGATTGCTTGAACCAAGGAGTTTGAAATTGCTGTGAGCTATGATGCCACAGCCCTCTACCCAGGGCAACAGAGACTCTGTCTCTAAAAGACTAAATACATAAAATTGGGGAAACTGCCTATTTCTTCTGTACAATTTTCTTAATTTTTCTGTAAATAAATAAAAAGAACTTTAATTTCAGATTAATATGAGGGTACGAGTGTTTAGGTCACCTTGTTTTCAAACCTAAGATAAAGTTTAAGTTGTAGTTGGGCCCCTCACCCAGGGGGCGTGCGGAACACCCACACCTTGTACACATTAAGTGGGATCCGCCATTCCCCCTCCTTCCTTCGCTCTCCTCCCCCTTCTTTCTCAACAGACTATACTCGTGTTAAAAAAAAAAAAACCTTTTGGGCGACGCCTGTGGCTCAGTGGGTAGGGCAGCCCCATATACCAAGGGTGGTGGGTTCATGCTCAGCCCCTGCCAAACTGCAGCAAAGAAATGGCTGGGCATTGAGGCAGGCGCCTGTAGTCCCAGCTGCTTGGGAGGCTGAGGCAAGAGAATCGCCTAAGCCCAAGGAGTTGGAGTTTGCTGTGAGCTGTGACGCCACAGCACTCTACCGAGGGTTAGTAAGTGAAACTCTGTCTCAAAAAAAAAAAAAATCAAATAAATAAATTAAAAACTCTTTTAAGTACAATCTGCCACACCTAACATACAATCATTCTTCAGTGTCTGTGGAAGACTGAACCCAGGAACCCCGCCAGATACCACGATTTGCAGACACTCTAGTCCCTGATATAAAAGGGCGTAGTATTTGCATATAACTCACACGCGTCTTCCTGTATACTCTAAATTATTTCTAGATGCCTTATAATAGCTGATATAATGTAAATGCTATGGAAGTAGTTGTCATACCATATTATTTAGGGCAATGGTCCCCAACCTTTTTGGCACCAGGGACTGGTTTCACGGAAGACAATTTTTCCAGGGACCAAAGGTGGGAGGGGCACAATGGTTTGGGGATAATTCAAGTGCATTACATTTCTCGTGCACTTTATTTCTATTATTATTACGTTGTAACATCTATGGAGATAATTATACAATTCGCCATTATGCAGAATCAGCGGCAGCCCCGCGCTTGTGTCCCTGCAGCTAGATGGTCCCATATGGTCCCGCATTTTGTCCCATTTTGGAGGCTTGTCCCATATTGACAAGAATATGTCAAGGATGGGCATCACCACCTCAGCTCCGCCTCAGATCATCAGGCATTAGATTCTGATAAGGAACATGCAGCCTGGATCCCTCCCACACACAGTTCACGGCAGGGGTCCTGCACCTATGAGAATGTAATGCGGCTGCTGATCTGACAGGAGGAGGAGCTTAGGCTGTGATGCGAGGGATGGGAGCAGCTGCAAAGGCAGGTAAAGCTTTGCTCCCGGGCAGTGCCTGTGGCTCAAAGGGTGCTGGCCCCATATGCCGGAGGTGGCGGGTTCAAACCCAGCCCCGGCCAATGACTGCAAAAAAACAAAAAGAAAAGAAAAGAAAAGAAAACCAACAAATCCATAAAATTATGGAAAACAAAACATAGCATAAGCAAACATAAAAAAAAAAAGCTTTGCTCCCTTTGACCCCTGCTCACCTCCTGCTGTGCCAATTGGTTCCTAGCAATCCATGGCCCAGGGGTTGGGGACCACAGGCTCAAGGAATAATGACATGAAAACAAAAGTCTGTATGTGTTCATTCCAGACACCACATTTAGAGGCCAGTTATAGTTTTGATCCCCGGTTGGTTGAATCCACAGATGTGGAACCAGTGATACTAAAAGTTTAATTTTTTGTCACATGACAGTTCAATGTGAATCACATGTTGATTAAGTGACCTGGGTCTTACGGTTTTGCTGTCCCCCATGCTCTGAGTCCTCTTTGGGTCAGCTGAAAGATGGAGAAAGAGAAAGTGGAGGAAATTGTGGGTGGTGTTTTGGACGGGCCTGGCAGTGGAGTGCATCACTTCTGCCCATGCCACATCCTGGCCAGAACCTGTGTCTGCATCTATCTACAAGGGAGCTGGGAAGTGTCATCTAATTGTGATTCTTGGAGAGAAAAGGGGGTCAGTGACCTGCTAGCTGGTGGCAGCTCTTGTGGAAGGCAGGGCAGCTCTTAGTCACACTGCTAGGTCTTGTCCTGACAGGCTACTCCCACCAGGGTGGCTGTGCTAAAGTGCCACGGTGGAAGTTTTCCTCCTAGTAGGGACAAGAGGGTGAGAGGGCACCCCTTCCACTCAGGATCTAAGTCTTTTGCATGGACAGGTGCTGTTGGGTGCATGACCGCTGTTATGGGCAGCTGGAAGAGGAAGGCTGCAACGTCCGGACACAGTCCTACAAATACAGATCCTCACGGGGCCTGGTCACCTGCGGTAAGGCTTCCCGATCGAGCCATGGGAAGAGGCTGGACCTCTCAGGGATCTGAGTTCAGCTGCCCTAGAGGCCAGCCAGCCTATGCGTTGGGGGTGCAGATCTGAGATGAAAGGGGCAGGATTACTGCAGCAGGGAAGGGCTGAGCATTCACTGGGTGCCAAGGGCTTGGCATACTCTATGGAGTAGGCTTAGTCACCCCCACTTTACACAAGAGGAAGCTGATACCCAAAGGCTTCCTGGTGTACACAGCAGGGCTCCAGCTCAGATCCTTGGAGTTTAAAGCTAAGTCTGGAATGGCATCTCCTCTATGAGAATCAGAGTTTTCTGCAGCACAGAGGCCGTCTCCACCCTCATGTGCTTCCTCCATCAGATTGAGATGTCCCTGAGGGCGGGAGCTTTGCCTTTTCCATCAGATTATCCCCCAATGCAGGAGATTTACTCCCTATCTCAGGCTGAGAGCTTCTCAGAGCAGGAAGCAGAGCTGGGAGTCAGCTCAGACTAAACCAAACTCAAGTGCGTAGAGCACATCCTTTCCCATTTTCATTCTGAGCTTGGCATCTTGTTTGCAGAGCGCGGGCCCCTCTGTCGTATGCAGCTCTGCTCCTGTGACCGGAAGTTGGTCTACTGCCTGAAGAGAAACCTTTGGAGCTACAACCCTCACTATCGCTACTTCCCCAACTTCTTCTGCTCCTAGTCACTCAGGGGGCTTACCCCCTAGACCAAGACTTTGCTCTCTTCTCCAACAGAGTTCTGACCCTACTGGAGGTCCCGAGGGAGGATCCTGGTCTCAGACCTCATTCTTTCTTGGAGGAGCCCCAGGGCAACCCTTCACCCTCTGGAAAGTCCCAAGAGAGTGACTCTGGTCATGGGACTTGGCAAGGTCCCAGGGTCTCTGGGCTTCTGTTCCCATGCTGAGTGCTGTCCCCTAAGCCAGGGCCAGCTGTGTCTCTCCTTTCCCCTGAAGATAGCACTTGTCTCCAGTTGGAAGACCTCCCTGGCTCGCACTTGCTTTTCAGCTTCCGCGATCAGATTGTCACCACCACCCTCCAGAGAATTTTTATACAGGTAGAAGCAAACTTGTCTCCATGAATGCGCTGTATCGATATTAAATAAAATTCATTCTCTAAGAAAAATCACACTGGCATTTTCCTCTGCCGTGGGAGATGGTTGGTGTCTCTTTCTCTGCCACTGGGGCACCTAACCCAAAGTTATCTGAGATGGGAGGGCAGATTAGTAAATAGGTTTCCAGATGAGCTTCGGGCCTTCCCCTGGGTTAATTTCCTTAAACCTGGGAGTCTTCGGGAGCCCAGTGCTGGATATGACTCTTCCTCAACCAGGTGAGAGAAAAGTAATTGGCAATTTTGCAGCAAGGGCTTCCAGGCCAGAGAGGGTGGCATTTGAATCCCAGCTTGGTGTTCTCCAAATGTGCCCACTGGGTTGATTACTGAACCTCTCTCATCTTCAATCTCTTTCAAAAAGAAACTGGTCACTCTCCTGATGATGTAAAATGAGCCTTCCAAAGCACACTGTGATGCTGGCTTGGGGGATGCTGAGATTCTGAGATTTCATTGAGAAGAATTTTTTTAAAAAATAGGGTTCAGCCATGGGGTTATTTTCACCAAATAAAGACTTCTAAAAACACAACTCATCTATCAATTCATACAAGGAAGGGTGTTCTAACACCACTTGGGCAGGAAGAAAAGCAGTGTTCCAAAACAAAGGAGAATCCTTTCCAAGAAAGGACCTTTGGCTTTTTTACACTGATACACCCCCCCCAAATAACCACATGATAAATGGGATCTATATTTAAAAACCTCTAGTGTTGCACTTTCAAAATAAAGTTTAAATTTATGGGATTACCCTGAAGGTACTGGTGTTTCAGAAAAGTTTGATACATATTCAATGTCTATATTTGACAATGCAAAAATAGTGGGGCTCAAATGCCCAATTTACTCATTAATGTATTTGGGGTGGAGGGGACAGAGTCTTATTCTGTTGCTCCAGGCTAGAGTTCAGTGTTGTCATCCCAGCTCAATGCAACTTCAGAGTCCTGGGCTCAAGCCATTCTCCTGCTTCAGTCTCCCTAGTAGCTGGGACTACAGGCTCATGCCATGACACCTGGCCAATTTTTCTATTTAGTAGAGGTGGGGGTCTCTATATTAAAGAAAATTTATTGTCAAGACTAATAAAGAGCAGCCCGAGCAAGAGCGAGACCCCGTCTCTACAAAAAATAGAAAGATTTGCCGGGTGTGGTGCCATGTGCCTGTAGTCCCAGCTGCACAGGAGGCTGAGGCAGGAGGATCTCCTGAGCCCAGGAGTTTGAGGTTGCTGTGAGCAATGATGATGCCACTGCGCTCTAGCCCGGGCAACAGAGCAACCAGAGCAAGACCCTGTCTCTTAGAAAAGTACGCTATATGCAAGAAGTACTTTACTCCTGCGTATAGGGTGCTTCTGCCTCTCTGTCTGAACTGGTACAGAGTTTGGTACTAGAAGTGAGGAACAGTCGCTGAAGGACAGTCTCTCTGGTTTGCTTCTGGGTCATCTGGAATTGTTTTTCTCTGATTAGATTTAAAGGCAGTGCTTATATTGAGTGGTAGAGAAGACGCTGATTGTTCACAGCTTACAGGGATCAAATAGCGACTTAAACGATCACCTCTACACATCCCTATTCCAGGGTGACCGAGAAGTCGATATCATAGAGCGTTTTAGTAGAAATAAAAAGTATTATGGGTTGGACAACTTGGAAAAAGAAATGGAAGCTGATAAAGTGGGCACCCCTTAATTTCAGGTACTCAGATGCCGAGCTGGGAGGATCACTTGAGGCCCAGAATTCAAGATCAGTCCGGGCAATATACAAGACACCGTATCTACAAAAAATAAAGTAAAATAAAAATTACCTGGGCATCCCAACTACTCAGGATCCTGAGGCGGGAGGATCGCTTGAGCCCAGTTCAAGATCGCAGTGAGCTATGACTGATCGTGCCACTGTACTCCAGTCTGGGTTACAGAGCAAGGGAAAAAGAGGCAGAAAGAGAAACAGTGGATTAATGTCAGGGGGAGGGGTTTGCGCATGAACCCCAACCTGGTTTGAACACCAGCTGGGAAAACCAGGCTGGAGATATGGGAGCTTAAAACAAAATGTGAAAGTGTCTGGAGAAGGTTTACGTGAACTCAGGCCCAAGAGTGAAACAGAGAAAATGCAGGGCCTTTCTGGCCTCTTCCTATTGATTTCTAACAAAGGAGCATTTGCAAAAGATAGTGTGAAAAGAAGTTCCTAGGTTCTTTCAGGAACCTGGATGGAGAGAGAGACTGGGTGAGCGGTAGGGGGTTGGTAAACAGCCCATGGTGCATGTAGATAAAGGGGGTGGGAGGAGAAGTTAGTTCTAAACCAGGTTTCTTAATCTAACTACATTTTCAAGAGTTTAACCCCTCCCATCTGTTGACTCTCCAACACACAGTGCTGGAGGGCTGATGTAACCCTGCAGGGGGAAACTTAGGGCGTACTGCTGTCCCTGAAAGCTGGAAGCAAATGCTTCTGATGGGTTCACTTGGTATGTGTAACCATTAGAAGAAATAAATAAAGAAATAGCCATTCTGCACTGAATATTATAAAGCAAGTGCTGGGGATGTGCCGATTTGCTCCAGAAACAAAGCCTCAGCAGCTGTGTCTGGAGGTGTAGAAGATCAAGATCGCATTACTCCGTAGGAGGTAGATAAACTGACTTCTCAGCAGGGCTCCCTGCCTCAATCCTGAGGTATTCAGGGGAACATTTACAGAGGAGCAGTCCTTAGGGGTTGTTCAAATCCACAGAAGATGAAAAGAACCCAAGGCACCTGGACTGGCTGGACTAGACCTGTGTGTTGACCTAATTTTGATAGACCAGACGTGCGCCACACATACGTATCAGTATAGCAGGCCTGGTTCCTTGTGTCAACCACCTCTGTATGTTGACCAGTTTGTTACCAACCCGTGGGTGGTCAACTCACAGAGGTTCTAGACTCAATGGTAAGACATGCATGTGCCTTAAGCGAGAAAATAAATCCCCTAAGAATTTAGGGACCTGATACCTCAGTGGCATTTCTAGGGGTCCTGTGGCCTGGGGCATGTGAGGAGTCCCTTTCAAGAGGCAGGACAAGTGGCAGCCTCCGTAGAGGAGGAAGGACAATGTCTTCTGGGCCCTCTGAATTTTGGAGACATGTACATTATTGGTTGTGCTACTTCAACTCTCTTTCCAGGCAACTTGAACAGCTGTCCAGAACAAGAGAAGGTTCCGCCACGGGTCCAGCTGCCCCGCTGGGGGCTCTGCCACTTGGGTCAGAAGACCCAGAAGACTCAATGGTGTGTGAAGTGTGTGCACAAGAGATGCTGTTCAGTGATAGAATCAGGTGTACCCGCCCCAATAGACCTGCCCTGCCCAGATGAGACTGACCTGCCCAGGTAGAACTAATCCACCCAGAAAGAATTGAGTTTTCGTCCCTCCCAGGAAGTGGTGGTGACAGACCAATCCTTGTACCCGTAGCCCTTTAAATCTCCCCTCACACATACACCCCACCACCACCCGCCGTCTGTCATTACCTACGTGTGGATTTCTTTCCTGGTTGGAGATCTCACTTCACCTGCACCTGGGTGGAATAAAGCCATCTTTTTTTTTTTTTTTTGCAGTTTTTGGCCAGGGCTGAGTTTGAACCCACCACCTCCGGCATATGGGGCTGGCGCCCTACTCCTTTGAGCCACAGACGCCGCCCAGAATAAAGCCATCTTAATTACACAAACCGCGGCTCCGTTTTCCTTTTGTCTCTTGCCTCGGAATAATCTTTCATCTTTGGCTCCGTAACCTTTCCCTGGGAAGCTCTGACAGGCCTCTGGGGGCAAATCATAGGGCAGAGCCTTGGGGTTTTAGAGCAAAGCCATGCAGCCAGCAGCAGAGGACTATTCCCCTCGTGAGAAACAGCATCTCAATAAATAAAGGCCTGGTAATGGGCTTCAGTA
>CAUYRH010026408.1:0-54644 GCA_963574655.1 Perodicticus potto
TCCTTCCTTTTATTACTAAGAACTTCCTTAGCTACATGGGGATTTTTATGGTTCCATATAAAATGCAGAATCATTTTTTCCAAATCTTGAAAGTATGATGTTGGTATCTTAATAGGGATGGCATTAAATAGGTAGATTGCTTTGGGAAGTATAGACATTTTAACAATGTTGTTTATTCCCCGCCATGAGTGTGGTATGTTCTTCAATTTGTTAATATCCTCTGCTGTGTCCTTTCTTAGGATTTCATAATTTTCTTTATAGAGGTCCTTCATCTCCTTTGTTAGGTATATACCTAGGTATTTCATTTTATTTGAAACTATGGTGAAGGGAGTTGTGACCTTAATTAGCCTCTCATCTTGACTGTTATTGCCATATATAAAGGCTACTGACTTGTGGACATTGATTTTATATCCTGAGACATTGCAGTATATTCTGATGACTTCCAGGGGTCTTGCAGGTGAGTCTTTGGTGTTCTCTGAGTATAAAATCATGTTGTCAGCAAAGAGGGAGTGTTTGACCTCCTCTGCTCCCATTTGGATGCCCTTTATTTCCTTGTCTTGCCTAATTGTATTGGCTAGCACTTCCAGCACTACGTTGAATAATAATGGTAACAGAAGACAACCTTGTCTGGTTCCAGTTCTAAGAGGAAACTCCATTCAGTAAAAATTTACTCCATTCAGTAAAATATTAGCTGTGGGTTTGTCATAGATAGCTTCAATCAGTTTCAGAAATGTGCCACGTATGCCTATACTCTTCAGTGTTCTAATCAGAAAAGGATGTTGGATTTTATTGAATGCTTTTTCTGCATCTATTGAGAGGATCATATGATCTTTGTTTTTGCTTCTGTTAGTATGGTGGATAACGTTTATGGACTTGCGTATGTTAAAGCAGCCTTGCCTCCCTGGGATGAAACCTATTTGATCAAGATGTATGACTTTTTCAACGACAAGCTGTAATCTACTGACTAGGATTTTGTGGAGAATTTTTGCATCTATATTCATGAGTGAAATTTGGTCTGAAATTCTCCTTTTTAGTTGGGTCTTTTCCTGGTTTGGGTATCAGGGTGATGTTTGCTTCATAGAACGTGTTGGAGAACATTCCTTCCTCCTCTATTTTTTGGAATAATTTCTGCAGTATGGGAATAAGCTCTTCCTTGAAGGTTTGATAGAATTCTGGTGTGAAGCCATCCAGACCAGGGCATTTTTTGGTTGGGACACAAAACAAACCTCATAGAATCAAAAAGAATTGAAATTTTACCTTGTATTTCTCAGACCACAAGGCACTAAAGGTGGACTCAACTTCAACAAAAAACGTTCCACCCCACACAAAGGCATGGAAGTTAAACAACCTTCTGTTGAATGACAGTTGGGTGTAGGAAGAAATAAATCAGGAAATCATTAACTTCCTTGAGCATAACAATAATGAATACACAAGCTACCAAAACCTGTGGGATACTGCAAAAATAGTTCTAAGAGGAAAATTTATCGCTTTAGATGCCTACATTTGAAAAACAGAAAGAGAGCACATCAACAAACTCACAAGCCATCTTATGGAATTGGAAAAAAAAGAACAATCTAAGCCTAAACCCAGCAGAAGAAAAGAAATATCCAAAATTAATTCAGAGATCAATGAAATTGAAAACAAAAGAATCATTCAGAAAATTAATGAAACAAGGAGTTGGTTTTTTGAAAAAATAAATAAATAGATAAACCTTTGGCCAGACTAATTAGAAATAGAAAAGCAAAATCTCTAGTCACCTCAATCAGAAGTGATAAAGGGGAAATTACAACTGATGCCACAGAGATACAAGAGATCATCTCTGAATACTACCAGAAACTCCATGTCCAGAAATTTGACAGTCTGAAGGAAATGGATCAATATTTGCAATCCCATCCTCTCCTGAGACTTAGCCAGAAAGAAATAGAGCTCCTGAACAGACTAATTTCAAGCACTGAGCTTTTTTTTTTTTTTTTTTGAGACAGAGTCTCGCTATGTCATTCTCAGTAGAGTGCTGTGACATCACAGTTCACAGCAACCTCCAACTCTTGGGCTTAATTAAGCAATTTTCTTGCCTCAGCCTCCCAAGTACCTAGGACTACAAGCACCTGCCACAATGCCCGGCTATTTTTTCATTGCATTTGTCATTGTTTAGCAGGCCCAGGCCAGGGTCACACCTGCCAGCCTCCATGTATGTGGCCAGCGCCCTTCTCACTGAGCTATAGGTGCCAAGTGTGAATATTTTCATTTTACAAGACTGAGAGGAAGTAACAGGATAAGTAAACATATATCATAAACAATAATCTTAATGACATGAATCTTAGACCATGGGGTGAAGATTAACTTTAGGGAAAGGAGGCTATGTGCTTTCAGGCAAAAAATAGAAAAATATATAGAAATACTATGATTTCCAGCAGAGGGAACAAGGAGAAAGGACTATTGTTTTAGGAAGGAATGCGAAGTAGTTGGGGACATTCCTTGAATGCATCTTCTGGGCTATGGGGGTCCTGCTGACTCACAATTCACACTCTACAGCTTGACATGTAGTCCAAGTGGGAGGAATCGTTTCACTGTTGAAGAACTCCAAACAAAAGTCTCCTCTTACAAGAAGGTCTTGGCAGAGATGCCTAAAAATTGCCTTAGAAGAGGTCCGTCTGAAGGAGTTCCCTGAGTGGAGGTGCCTTTGCTAGCAATGCACATATGGTATATGTGCACAGCTTCTTCTTGACTGAAACTTCCTCCAGAAACTACAATGCATTGCCTATATACCACGTCTTGTGAGAGTAGATCAGCTTTCCCACAGTAAGTCTGCCAAACATAACTTTGTAATTTCCTATGTCAAACCTGAAAGATTACACATCAGATGTGTTATGGACCCATAATCCTTAATAAACCTAGACTTCCATCTGTCTTAAAAAGTATTTTATTTTCATTAAAAAATTTTCATGAAATATAAAATTTCAGTTCACTTCTTTTAGTGTTATTAATTAATTGCTTCACTATTTTCTCAATTACATAGTTTTTCATGATGGTCACCTTTGAAGTACTTCCCTTGGCCATCTGCTGTCCATAAAGATATTCATTAATGAGGTACATAGTACTTTTTCTAGGATGAGTTCATAAACTTAATTGTCAGAACTTGCATGCTGGTAGCTATCATGGACATTCCAGAGTTCCAAACTTGCTTTGAAGTGTGTACTAGGTGCTGGCATTGGTGCATAGCTTCCCAAGGAGAAGGTGACCGTAGTGATGTGCAGTAAAGGAGTTGTAGGACTTTTTCTAAGATGAGTACACAAATTTAATTATCTGACCTCATATAAGTTTTGAGTTGTTTTAGGATATCATATTAATCCATGGTTCCTAAAATAATTTGGTCATGATAGCTTTGAAGAAATTTATTCAGATTTTCCATTCTTGAGTTTCATTGACCTCCTTAGATATCAGGATTTACAGTGTTCTATGAATTTGGAAGAAGTTTGACATTATTTCTTTATTTTTTGTAGTTCCTTTTTTCTTTTTCTTTGGGAATCTCAATTCAATATATACCAGATTCTTGAAAATGTCCCACAGATAATTAAAGATCTGTTCATTTTTAAAATTTATTCATTTTTCTTTCCTTTGTGCTCTATGTCCTTCCTATTGTAGTTTCTTACTATTAACCAATCTTTTCTTCTCTAAAGCCTAATCAACCATTACTATCATTCAGTAAATACACCATCCTATGTATTACAGTTTTAATTTCTAGAAATCAAGTTATTTTTGTGACTTACTTTTTTCAATGTATGGATTATAGTTATAATAGTTGCTTGAATTCTTGCTAGTTCTAATAAATACATCAGTTTTGGTTTGGCTTGATTGAACAATATCTTTCTTCATTATGCAGTAAGATGGATAAGTTCTCTCAATTATGGGTCATATTTTTCTGCTCCTTTATATTCTGATTTTTTTATTGAACTCAAGATGTTATGAATTTTTATCTTATGGGATAGTCGCATTTCTTTCTATTGTAAAAAATATCCTAGATCTTTGTTCTGAGGCCATAGTTAATTTTCTTGAAAAGAGCATACTTTCCTTAGATTTTTGATATGACCTGTATAAGGTTTAGCCTAGAACTGGGTTATTAAATCTCAACACTATTGACCCTTTACACTGTGTAATTCATTAGAGTTATGCTATGTTTTCCTCGGTAGAATACTGTGGCATCTCAGCTCACAGCCACTGCCAAATCTTGGGCTTAAGCAATTCTCTTGCCTCAGCCTCTCAAGTAGCTAGGACTATGGGTGCCCACCACAACTCTTGGTTATTTTTGTTGTTGATTAGGTGGCCTGGGGTGGGTTTCAACCCTCCAACCTTGGTGTATGTGGCCAGCACAATAACCACTGTGCTATGGGTGCTGAGCCTACACTGTGTAATTCTTAATTGTGTGTCTGTAGTGGAGCTAGTGAGCTGTTCTGACAATAAGGAATATTTAGTAGTCCTATCCTTTACCTACTAAATGACAGTAGAATAATACCCCACTTCAGTTGTTACAACCCCAAAATATCTCCAGAAATTGACATATGTCTCTTTGGAGAAAATAGATCCTGGCTAAGAACAAACTGTTCAGTATTTTATTAGTTTATTTATATGATGACTTTCTTCTATATAATCTAGCTAATATCCCGTAAATTATGTGGTTTCACAGTCTGAGTGGTGAGAATTGTCACTCCTCAGCTTTGTGAGATCACCAGGTACTATTTCTTCTAGTTGTTTAAAATTTTCTTATTTCCCTATGCTTGAGTAGTTTTCTTACAAACATTTGGTGTTTGGTATTCTGTTGAATACTTGAAAGGTATCTGCTACACAACTTAAGTCTCTCTCTGATAATATTTCATGTGCTCTAAAATTCTTTTGAGCTCCCCAAACTCTCAGTTTCATTTATTCAATCAAAGCAATCTACTCATCTCTATCTGTGTTTGGCTGTATGGAAATCCAACCTGGAAATGCTCTTTCTTTGGTAACCAGAGGGGCAATAGAAGAGCTGTCAACAGTTTCTTTTGTCTCTTACAAGTATTCCTATCTTTTATGGTTTGTTCTCCAGTGTTTCATATACATCTTCCTTCCATTGTGATTTCAGGTAGGTGCATGAATTTGGTATATTGTATGGAAATGGAACTCTGACTTAGTCTAGTGTTAAAAGTAGAAAATCCAAATGATTGTCTTAGGAAGGAAAATGGAAAATAATATTCCCCAGCATTTATACACTCTATATACAACACTGGGATGTGGAATGAAAATACTATAACATCTATTATGATCATTATTTCAAAGGAAGTATGAGAAAAATCCAATAAATACTGATATGCAACTCTATAGCACAACTCACTGAGTGCATGGGACTGACCTCCCTTTATTTTATTAAATAGATAGCAAAATCTACAAAAAGGAAGAGAGATGGACTTACGATTTTTTTTCAACAAATTATGACAACTTATAATTTTATTTCAGCAAATTATTTACGTGTTTTAAAATACAACATATGTAATTGATATGGTTACTTTTATAAAAATAGGAATTTGAAATAGATTGCTTACAATATCAATTACATACTAGGTAGTGTCCTTGAAAATGTTTTCTGTTACTAAGAAGTTCATTTGATATCTTACATTGAACTTAAGCTTGAGTTAATTTTCTTTCACAAAAATATATTTCCAAATTTGCTGACATCTTTGGTAATAATTACTCACTGTCAGTATATGCTATCTAGCAGATTTCTTTTTAAATAGCAAACAATATGTGCCTTAAGCTAATGGAGACTTTATATAAAGAGTTGAGGTGCTTTCAAAACAAGTATACTAATGTATGGATACAGCGTGTTGAAAATGAATGTTTTAAAAACTTTACTTTAAGAAATTTACTTTTATCATTTACATCTATGTGACTGTACAGTTGTCCTTTTTATCACTGATTACCACTAAAACTAACTATTGAAATAAAATGAAATTAAAATTACATTTTGATTCACTATTTCACAGAGTTAAATTTTCAGAAATAATGCATCATTCTTTTGCTCAAATAAAATTATAATAATTAGTTTTGGATACTATAAGTATAAATAATAATTATGCAACACTTCGCTTACTGTCTTATATAAGTACCATCTTATGAATGAATTTCATATTACATGTGCAGTATTATTACAACAGTATGAATGATTTATAAATATATTCATGCATAAAACTCCTATCAGTGTGCCAACTCACTCTTTTCTCTACTTCTAAGGAGGGGAGATAAAAATAACTATAGAGAGTCCTCTCTCTTAAGAGTTACTTCTGTTTTTAAAACTTCTTTGGGAACTAATAGTCTCTGCTTTTTACATTTGCCACAGATGCAATTGCCATTTATCAATTGTCTCCGGTTTTTAAAAGTGCAATTCTATTTGTTTAACTTTTCATTTAAAAATAATTAAAGAACATTTATATTTGTAATCTTTGTGCACAGCCATTTTAGGATTCATTTGGCTTATGTAGTTTTGTAAAACTACTTTATTTGGAGAGAGCTGTATCTCAGATTAAGCATAATACCCAATACCTACATTTTGTGAAAAATAAATACCAATTTTTAAATTATTCCTTAACATCAACTATTTTTGTCATTATCAACTATTCATTTAATCATCGTTAAATAGTTTTCTTTTAATTTTCAATATATATACTTATATTCATTGTTTTTCTTTATGTATAAAACAATTGGTTCACATTTCAAGGAGATATTTTCTAATATTTATTAGCAAGTAAAGCCCAAACAACACATTTTAAACACTTAATATTTCAAAGGAACAGGAGTAAATACTTGAAACACTTAACTGTATGAAGTTATTTCGCTTCTTTTATTTTTCTTTATGGATTTTTTTCCCCATTATCATAAAGTTAGCACAGTTCTTTAATAGCTTTCTTGGAGCCTTCGTATGTGGAAGAGAAACCTATTATGTTCTCAATAACAAAACATATTGGAATGAACTCACCTGCACTTTAGGGGCTTTTAAATTAGAAGCATAAAAACAAAAGTAACTGTTTGAAGAAAGCTTATAAGACATACCATTATGAGATCTGGAATGCTGCCATAAGCTATGACCTGCTACCAACAAATGTGTAACTAACTAGAAAAAATACTTTTGGGGATCCAATTTAAATAAAACCTTACTAGAACTTAGCTCACTATTATATAAAATCAGATATGCATGGATTAAAATTTGTTCCTGAAATATAATTCATTTAGGAAAGATACAATAACAAATAATATGTTACTGGATTTTTGTGTCCAGACAATTTTACATCCCTTACAAAACAGTTTAATGGCAAACAAAACTTCAATCTTATCATTTTAATGTAATTATTTAATTTAATTTTATCTACTTAATTTTCCTCTTTTCATGGTTCAGAAAATTGTCTTAAAGAAATTAAGCCGATCTTTTCAGGTAAATAATGATATGCAACTATTGTGAGGTAAAACAATGCCTCTCATTCAGTTCTCATATTCTAGGAAAACAATATATGGCAAATCTGAGACTTCATTGTTAGCAAACAAATCACATTAAAGATAACTTTGAGTATCATTAAAAGTTCTGGCTATCTGAACTACATAATTGAAAATCATTTCTCATATCCTCTCTTTCTTTCTTTTATTTTGAGACAGAGTCTCACTTTGTCACCCTCTGTAGAGTGCAATGTCATCATAGCTCACAGCTACCTCAAACTCCTGGGCTTAAGTGATTCTCTTGGCCTCAGCCTCCCAAGTTGCTGAGACTACAGGTGCCTGCCACAATGCCCAGCAATGTTAAGAGATGAGGTCTCACTCTGACTCTGTCTTGAGCCTGTGAGCTCTGGGAATCCACCCATCTTAGCCTCCCAAGTGCTGTCAGATTCTTTCTTATTATCTTTTCTTTAACTTCAGCACTGCAGAGCTAGTCATTATATATTTTCCTTTGTTATTATGTTTTATTAATATTAAGTCATATAGAGTTAAAATGTGAATTAATAATTATATGAAAATGCCCCATTTCCAACAATTGGTTAGTTTGTTAAATGAGGAGGACTTGGAGATACAGCACAACTAAGAACATTAGAATTTATATAAAAGACTAGAGTTGTTTTTTACCATTCATATGAATGTGTAGGTAATTATATATTGATTTCATAGTAGTATTGAGTACATGGGATACTTTTTCTTCCATTCTTGAGATACTTTACTAAGAAGAATAAGTTCCAGCTCCATCCAGGTAAACATAAAAGATACGAAGTCTCCATTTTTTTATGGCTACATGGTATTCCATGGTGTACATATACCATATCCAGAAAGTAGAAGGGAAGAGGAGAAAGAGGGGAGGGGTGGGAGGAGCCAGAAGGAGGGAGACTATTTGGGGGGACCTCACCTAATGTGCATGATGCAGTGGTACATTTCAAAACTATTCTGAAAAGAGTATAATTGTGATGGATGTGTTAATCATTTCAATGTAAGCATTTCACATTGTATATCAAATCAGTATACTGAACCCCATAAATTAATCAGTGTACACAGTTATGATTCAATAAAAGCAAAAAAATAAATTTTATAAAAAATAAAAAAAAGTTATGTCAAAGAAGAGGAGGTGAGCAAAAGTCCAAATGAACATATTTTTACCATTAAATATGACTGGGACTAAGAATAAAACCAATGGATAAATCACATGAATGACAAGAATCTAGTTAGTGGAGTGACTCAATGTGTAAAATTCTTTCCTAACGACCACAGTTAAGCCTAATGACTCTTTTGTTGTGTATGTGCCTTTCTACATGCACACATATAAATATTGTATAACTTCTTTGTATTGGGTTACATTTAAGTAAAAGCGTAACTGCGTAATTTTATAGATGCTTCCTAGAATTTAAGATCCTTTATTTTTTAAAGCGATGAAAAACATTTTTATGCTCACTGGTACTTTCAGCTAGCTAATGTCTTTCAAGAGCACAAAGAAAATTATGAAATGAAACATATGCTTGCCTTTCAGCAAATAAACTCTCTTTATTTTTCTTATTCTCTCTTCTTTGCTTATTCTTTCTATATCTGTGTTTTATGCTATAAAACCCAGTCATCTACTCCAATGAGACTAACTTCCCTGGTCTTTTAATCCTATTTGGACAGTGATGATTTTCCCAATATTTAGATCTAATAAACAGGTGGCATCTATTATATGTCAACCTTTTTCCACTGCATCTTAGTATTCAGGTCACCAAGAAAAGCAGAATGTGGTCCAGCACTGAATGGAACACTTGAGTCACAGAGGGCACAGGGAGAAATCAATCAATCCCAGTAGTGAGCACAAGTCCCTGATGGCCAGTGGGCAGATCCTTCCTAGAAGCTAGTGTAGGCCAACTGGCCTGCAGGCACTCATCTTATGCTACAGTACAAGAGCCTTGCCCCCTCCCCACAAAAAACAGATATAGCAGAGGCATTAAGTACCATATGACACACGTTTAAGTAGAACAGAGGAGTAAGTCCAGCATGGGCTAGGAGGACTCTTAATCTCTTGGTAGGAAGAGACTCCATGCTCATATTCCATTATTTTTCACCCCAGGGAGCATAAAAAGACTGCAAATATGGGATAACCTTTCTATACAGTAGCTCTATTATTACATCAAGTTCTCCAGATTTCAAGACTCATTTAAATTTAACATGGCCAAAACCTATTTCTCACTCATCCTCTCAAACCTTTTCCATAAGTAACATTCCAAGCTCAGTTCATGTTACTTTTATTAGCTTCATGACACAAGTCCCAAACTTGGAATAATCAGTACATCTTCATTTTCTTTCATTCTTCACATTCCATTCAAAGATCAGTCCTGTTCGTTTCACCTACAATACCATACTGTTTTTCTCGAGTTCTTATCTCCCCTACCAATACCACCTTGGTCCCAGCCACTATCATTCCTCACCTGGACCACTACAATACCCTAACAACTTGATTTTCTGCTTCCATTCTTGTTTTTTCACATTATATATTCAATTCTATACACAAAATCTGCAGCCATTGTTTTAGAATATATGGTTAATTATTTTATATCTTCATTTAAATGCTTTATAACATAGTATAACAATAAATATTCTTAAGAGATCTAACAGGTGCTTAGGAAGCCTCTTGAAGTTATTACTCACAACTCTTTTTTTCTCATTCTCAGCCACACTCGACTTGCCATCAAAACGCCACGCTTGCTATGGACAACAGGTCTTTGCACTTGTGCCTTATATCAAGATGTTCTTCAAAAGAAGTTTTTGTTATTTTCTTTCTCATTTCCTCTCTGCTTGATTTTTACTGCATCAAAAAGGCCTTTTCCATGTATATATATACAATATACATTTACATAGTAGGCTGAGCCATTTGATAATGCTGATATTCATCTGATGGATTTAAGGTTTATTCCCCTATGGTAATTTTCCTCCTCTATCCCTTGATGTTTTTTCATGTTTTCCTTGACTTTGAAGCACATAAGAATTACATATAAGTTTATCAGTCCACTGTCTTTCTCTACTAGATATAAGGTGAACAATAATGAGACTGTGTTTCATTGCCTTTAGTTAGTGTTTAGTATAAAAAAGATCAAAATTTATCTAATATAGGAATAAATTTTCCTTTTTATGGATTGAAATAATAAAACATTTACAATTAAGCAAAAATCAGAATATCTGTTATAAAATCACTGAGTTGTATGTTTCTAACTTTTTGTCTATTTTTCATATGTTTCTATTTGAGTTTTTGTTTTGTTTTTTATATTATATTATATTACATTATTATTTACTAATTACATAAGTAATTGTAATTACTTAACTTATTATTTCAATATGAAGTTAACTTTTTATTCTACAATGGATGTGGAGAAATATGCCAACATTGGCTGAGAAATGTTATGTGTTTCCAGATGTTTTAAAATATATTACATAGTGTATGAAGTACACTGTGCTAGGACCTGGAAGGGAAAAAGAATACCATATCCTTTTTAACCAGGATAAGTATTTCCTTTTAGTATTTCAAAAGCTGTGTAGTAGTAAAGTTCTCAACCCAGAGAGTTTTGAAGAGTCATTAATAGTAAAATTCTCAACCCAGAGAGTTGAGTTCTGATATTTCAGAAACCTCTAAGTAACCAGTAATTCTCTCCTACACTCTTCACTCTGTTAGCTTCTCTATTTTCAATGTCTTTCACATATTTATTTCCTCCTCTTTATATCCATGACTGTGGCATTAAAGTTTAAGAATCAAATATTAAATTAGTATGTATATCATGAATGTTCATATTAGTAACATAAATAATGTAATACTTTAATATTTTAACCTTTCGTGTACACCCTTTTATTACAGTCTGCAATTAACTTTTGTCTACTTGTATTAAAATGTAACACAGGGTTTATTTCCTGATACTAAATCACAGATGCAAAAGATGAAGACAGGGTGGCGCCTGTGGCTCATCGAGTAGGGAACCAGCCCCATATACCGAAGGTTGCGGGTTCAAACTCGGCCTCGGCCGAACTGCAAAAAGAGAAAAACAGCTGGGTGTTGTGGCGGTGCCTGTAGTCCCAGCTACCCGGGACGCTGAGGCAAGAGAATCGCCTAAGCCCAGGAGTTGGAGGTTGCTGTGAGCTGTGTGGCGCCACGGCACTCTACCGAGGGTGATAAAGTGAGACTCTGTTTCTACAAAAAAAAAAGATGAAGACAATCACTAGGTATTTCTAAAGGAATAAGAAAATGCAAAATAATATTAAATTTTCCTCATCATTTTAATGGCTTAATCCCAATTACTTATATCTTTTAAAATCATACTTGATTGTGATTGGGTTATGTAAGCACAATTTCCCATAATTATTTTGAAGATATGTTGTTATCAGACTGAAGAAATTCAATTGTTGTATATTAAATATATTTTAATTTTCTATGATAATTAATTAAAAGTAGTAACCTTGAAAAATAATATAGAAATAAAAACAGCAACATTAAAAGTGACAACTTACTCTGTGCTATCATCAAGGTTGGTTTATGAAGTGTTAGGAAAATGCATTCACAAAGACAAATCTGAACAGAGACAGAGCCATGCAGCGTTTTATTCTTCTGTTTGCAGCATGTCCAAATGGCTCAACACAGTAGAACAGAGGACATAATTCTGATACGATGATAATTTTAAATAGAAGGAAAAACCTTAAATTTTATTACATATTAGATTAAAAAATATATAGTTTGCTTCAATAACATACTGTGCACATTTTTGTTAATTCCTACTTTAGTTTTGGTCTTATATCTTGGACTTAAAACTGTCCATCCAGATCATCTTCCATTTGGAAACATTTCAGAAGTTAAAATGTTTATGGTTTATGAAGGTTCTAAGGAAAACATGATTAAATATTGCTATTTTTTATTCATTACTGACACTTTTTTAACCACATGTTGTTTATTTCCTTTTGGAATATATTTATCTCTCTCCTATTTCCTTATATACTTCTGTACTAAAACATGCTTAGAGACAAAACTTTGTTCTCTTTTCTACTATTTTTTTTTCTTTTTGATATTAGTTTCTCTCTAGATGACAGAGAATAAAATATTTTCTCACACTGTGAATATTAAAACTCTACTTCCAGAATTTTGTTGTTAAAAAATGTGTAACACATAGGAGATTATGTTTATTTAAATGAATTTTGTGTTAAATATGATGATACCTTAGTAATAAAATTTTGCCTTACATATTTATATAAATCATTATAGCTTTCAAACCCTTTTATTTATATTGGGTTGCTTCATTCTCAAAACAACATTATAAAGTCAACATAAAGAAACGGAGACTTAAATAATTCACAAGTGAATCAGAATGTAACACTTGCTCTTGGTTTCAGCAATAAATTCTGGTTAATGAAACATTAACTTTAAACAGCTTCTCATGGTAAAGTGTGCTAACTTCTGTTTTATACACAAGAGGTTCTGAGTCTCTATATCAGTCTCAAATATTCTTTCTTCTGGATTTTACTGCAAAATCGCGTACTTTGCCATCCTGCTGCATGTTGGTCACGCACAATTTTCTACTCTAATGATATAATAATGTCTAATTAATTAATAGTACCCTGAAAGAGTGGTAACAGTAAAAGTAGTGGTATAATTCTTTTATTTTCAAAACTAAAATCTTCATCCAAGTTCACATGGGGCATTCATCAATCTGTTGGTAGATACTTTAAATAATATAGAAGAATATCTAAAATAAAATCAAATAATACGATGATGCACCAAAATTGTAATTATCAAGCATTTATGTTTTTAGATCAATACTTTGAAAGGTGTTTGTGTTTGGAGACAGAAGAGTGTGTTGGATGGGTGTCATATTTAGACGGGAGCCAGCGAACTGCGCTCACATCTTCGCCTAATAGGCCGCTAGAGTCAAGAGCAGAGTCTCTCACTGCCACCAAGACTGTACGTGGACAGCCTGGACTCGGTGTCGCTAACGCGGCTTGGGTTCAGAATGCCTGATCAGGCCCCACAGAAACTCCTTGAGAAGTTGCAGGCATTTCTATGCTGCGCGGACAGACCAGACACCTCGCCACTGTTGCTGCCCCCTAACGCACAATACTGAATGTTTCTTAAAAGATGCTTCTCTGCCTCATTAGATGTGAGAAAAAGATGGATACTCAAATCAAAAAATGGATACTCGAAAAATGGATATCTATACTGATAGCATTTGGAGAATTTCTTCATCTATTGTAAAGCAAACAACTTTATTGGTTAAAAGGTTCGATTTAGAATGACTCAGAAGAGAGCAGGCACTGTTTATTTTCTAAGTATCTGTGTTTCTTCTGGTCTGTTTTTAGGCATAAAGACTCCCTGACACACACAAAACTTGAGAAAAGGAGGGGGAAATCTAAAAGGCTTTTGAGAGATAAGGAATTACGCCTGGTGTCTGCAGAGCAGGAAATTTACTAAGTTGATTAATTTCGCTCGTGGTTTTCAGAAACTTGTTTAAGTAAGTTGGATAAAGGCAAGCTTCTGTAGCAGCCTGAGTGAGTGCACCAGCCGCGCTCTCACCTCTGCTATGGAACATTTCATCCTGTTATTCCTAAGGAACTTGAAGATAGCCCTCAACTATTTCCACATGGAGTTTGAAATTACTAAACAAAACTAAATGAATAACTTTCTAGCATGATAATTAGAATGCCCCTAACAAATCTTAATAGTAAAAAACATTCATTACTTTATTTGTATAGAGTCATATGTTTTTCCAAAAAGGCACGACACTATTTATCAGAATTTTAAAATTATCATTGATTCTGTGTTATTTAATAACCTTTTTGGAATAAAGTGCCTCTTATCTCCCATAAGAAAACATAGACCTAAGCATACATTTTATTTCATCATCTACTTTAAATTCACTATGCATTAACATTTTATTTATAATTTCGTGTTCTACCTCCATCCTTACAGAGTTGTCATACATAGTTATAGATCTGTTAAATATGAATATGCAAATCAATATTTGGCCTTCCAGAATTAATAAAAAGTCAATGTATACCTAACAAATGGTTTGGGGATGATAATGTAAAATGGCAAAACTAAAAAAATATATTCTTGATTTCAAAGTTCTCTATCCATACTATTTCTTCATAGGTTTGTTATTTATTTTTAAAGTTGCTTTCAGCTTTATTCGCAGCCATATAGATTACAACTTCTATAACACATGTAATTTCCATTGGAATAATTATTATTCTCCTCATTTTAAGAATTATTAAAGAGTTAATATATTTTTATACCAACATGTTCATTGGGTTGCTCTCTCTTTTGAAAATATGAAAATACTGATAGAGTACAAATGTTTTTATAAATCTGACACAAGTAAAACATGAATGCCTTTTATAATGCTGTAGCTGGGATTTTTAAAGTTCATCACTGGATGAGTTTTCATTGTCCCTGACGAGTAAGACTTCCCCCTTTCCCTTTCTCATTTCTATTGACCTTTTATATTTCATTGTGATGGTGTGTGATCATCAATTATCTCCCAGTTATTAGAGAGTACATGTGGAAAACGGTTTCCAGCTCCATCTAAGCTGCTGCAAAAGACATTGTATTCCTTTTATGGGTGAGTAGGAGTATATGGTATCTACTATATATATCACATTTTTTTTCTTTCTTTTTTTTTGGCAGTTTTTCGCTGGGACTGTGTTTGAACCTGCCACCTCTGGCATATGGGGCCAGCACCCTACTCCTTTGAGCCACAGGTGCCATCCTATATCACATTTTCTTATCCACTCACGGAGGTGATGGGTACTTAAGTTGATTCCACATCTTAGCAAATGTGAAACATTCAACTGCAGGGGTCTTTTTTTTTTTATCAAATAACTTACTTTCTTTGGGTAGATTTCCAGTAAGGAGGTTGCTGGATCAAACAGTAGGTCTACTTATATTTCTTTGGATTCTCCATACTGTTTTCCAGAAAGGTTGTACTAATTCACAGTCTCACCAGCAATATATAAGTGTTCCTTTCTTTCTGCATCCACACCAGTATGTATTGTATTTTGTATTGTATTTTTAATAATGACTATTCTAGCAGGGGCAAAGTGGTATCTTATTATGCTTTCAATTTTCATTTCCCTGGTGACTAGTGGTATTGAGCATTTTTTCATGTTTACTGGCTATTTATCTTCTTTTGAAAAACTTTCGTGCTTGTCTACTTTTCAAGTGGGTTGTTTGTTTTTGTTTTACTGATTTGTTTGAGTTCTTTGAAGATTCTTCACGTCAGCCCTTTGTCAGATGTATAGTTTGTGAATTTTTTCTCCCAATCAATAGTTTGTGTTTTACTCTGGCGGTATTTCCTTTGCTGTGCAGAAGCTGTTAATTAATGTCATTTATTAGTTTTTATTGTTGTTGCATTTGCTTTTAGAGTCTTACTCATAAATTATTTGCCTGTACCATCCTAGAAGAGTTTTTTGTATGTTTATTTGTATCTTATGGTTTCATGCCTTACATTTAAATTTTTCTCGATCTTGAATTAATTTTTGTGAGTGGCAAGTGGCAAGGGGCCTATTTCATTAATCTGCATGTGGCTATGCATTTTTCCTAGCACCATTTATTGAATTCAGGACTTCCTTCCTAGTTGTGTTTTTGTTAAAGATAAATTGGTTGTAGGTAGATGGTTTTATTTATGGGTTCTCTGTTGTGTTCCATTGGTCTATGTCTCTATTTTTATACTAGGATCATGATATTTTGGTTGCCATAGTCTACTAGTATAATTTCATGTCAGGTAATGTGATGCCTACAAAATTATTCATTTTCTTTAAGTTTGCTTTTTTAGTTCCAAATGTATTTTTATTTATTTATTTATTTATTTGCAGTTTTTGGCTGGGGCTGGGTTTGAACCCGCCACCTCTGGCATATGGGGCTGGTGCCCTACTCCTTGGAGCCACAGGCACTGTCCCCAAAAGCATTTTTAAAATTTTATTCTATATCTGTGACGTATGACATTGGTACTTTGATGGGGATTGAATCAAATCGGTAAATAACATCGGTCAGTATGGACATTTTGTCCATGTGGACGCTACCAATCCATGAGATATTTTTCCATTTGTTGTGGCTTCTGCAATTACATGCACCAGTCAACTGTAATTCTCTTTGTAGAGATTTTCATCTCTCTGGTTAAGTGTTTTCTCAGTATTTTATTTTATTTTTAGCTGTTATGAATGGAATTGAGTCTTTGGATTTGACTCTCAGCTTCGCTGTTACTAGTAGAGAAATACTACTGATTTTTGCATGTTGATTTTGTACTTGAGATTTTGCTATATTAATTAATCAAATCTAGGAATTTTTTGGTGGACTTTAAGATTTTCTAGATACAAGATTATATTCTCAGCAAACAGGGATAGTCAGACCTCCTCTTTCTCTATTTGGATGTCCTTTTTGTCTTTCTCTTGCTTGATTATGCAGGATAGGGTTTCCAGTACTTTGATGAACAGAAATGGTGAGAATAGGCATTCTTGTCTTGTTTCAGTTCTTAAGGAGAATCCTTTCACCTTTTAGCTACTTAACGTATTATTTGTTGTTGACATAGGTGGTTTTTGCAATGTTGCAATATGTTCCTTCTATGCCAAGTTTAATGTAGGTGTTTTTTTAAAAAACGTTTAATTTTATTTATTTATTTTTAGTTTTTGGCCAGGGCTGGGTTGAACCCACCACCTCTGGCATATGGGGCCAGCGCCTTACTCCTTTGAGCCACAGGTGCCGCCCTAATGTAGGTTTTTAATCATGAAAAAGTGTTGGATTTTATTGATTTATTTTCTGAATCTATTGAATTAAGCATGTGGTCTTTTAGTTTCTTTTTATGGGGTCAATCACAGTTTTGGATCTGCATATAGTGAACCTTCACTGCATTCCTTGGATAAAACCCACATAACATGGTGAATTACCTTTTTCATGTACTTGTGAATTCAGTTTGCTAGCATTGTTTTGAGGATTTTTACATCTATAGGCATAAAGCATATTGGTATGTGATTTTCTTGGCTTTGGAATCTAATGACACTGGCTGTATGGAATGAGTTAGGGAGGTTTCCCCTTCTGTAGGGTAATTCTTTTTGTAGGTCTGAGGGAGTTTGGCTAGTTCTATCTTCTGGTCTGCATCTTTTTCTTGTGAGGAGAATTATTTACTGTTTCAATTTCATTTCTCTTTATTGGTCTGTACAGGATTTCTATTTCTTCCAGATTGAAACCTGAGAGGTTGTATGTTTCCAGGAATTTGTCTATTTCCTCTACATTTTCTAGTTTAGGACTGTAGAGATTTTTGTAGTATTCATAGATATTTTGTATTTCTCTGATGTAACTTGTATCTTTTTCATTTCTTATTGAGCTATTTGAATATGTTCTCTTCTATTTCTGATTTACCTAGTGGTCTATCAATTCTGTTTACCCTTCATAAACCAACTTTTTATTTCATTAATCCTTCATATTATTTGGTTGCTGTTTTGGTTTTATTTCATTTATTTCTACTCTAAATTTTGTTATTTATTTTCTTTTAATATTTTTTTAAATTTTGTTTTTAAATTTTATTAACATGAGGATACATACTATTAGTTTACATTGTTTTCATTTGTAAGGTAAAGTCTGAGTTGTACCTGTTTTCTTCACCCAGGAAGTGTTTCATTTACCCACATATTATCCTTTTCGAGTGGGAACTTACAGAAGGGCTTCTTCTTTTCTCCTAATGGCTTTCGGTTTTGCTTCCTTTTTAGTTCCTTGAGATGTGACATCATTTTGTTAATCTGTGATCTTTTTTCGAAGTACACATTTAAAGTTAGGGATATTCTCCTTATGGTTACTTTTTCTCCCTCCATAGATTTTGATAGCTTGTGTCTCCTTTGTTGTTAATTCAGTGAAATCTATGGTTTCAGTTTTATTTCATCATTGCCTCAAGGATCATTCAGTAGTATGTTGCTTAATTTCTATGACTTTATGTAGATTTGAGTATTTCTGTGGTAATTGATTTCTAATTTTATTTCACTGTGGTCTGAGAAGATACATGGTAACTTCATTTGTTTTTTAATTTGCTGAGATGCATTTTGTGTCCTAATGTATGATTAATCCTGGCGAATGCCCCATGTGCTTATGAGGAGAACATATATTCAGTATTGGGAGAATGTTTTGTAAATTCCTGTTGGTCTGTTTGTTCCAAAGTCTTGTTTAATTCCAGTGTTTATTGGTTTCTGCTTCTTTAATCTGTCCAGCTCTGTCAGTGCATTGTGGAAGTCCCCAGAAATTATGATGCTACTATTATTACTTTGTTAATATCTAGTATAATTTGCTTTATATGTTTAGGAGCTCTTGTGCATGTATATTTAGGTTCATTATGTCCTCTGGTTGAATTTCTCCCTTTACCATCACATAACAAAATTCTTTGTCTTTCTTCACCATTGTTGATTTAAGTCTATCTGATAGGAGAATGGCTACACCTGTTTGCCTTTGGTTTCTATTTTTATACATTTTTTCCATCCTTTTATCTCAAATATGTACAAATCCTTATGAGTTAGATACCTCGTTGGTTTGTTTTTCTTGTAGTGCTATTGTTTTATTAGCTATAAACTTTATCTTTCTACTTTTTTTTTTCTTTTTGAACTGGTGGGTATCTCTTGTGCTATTACAGTTCAGAATATTTCCTACAGAGCAGGTCTGGTAAAGGAAATTTGCTTGTCTGGAAAAGTCTTTATTTTGCTATCATATATGAAAGTTAATTTTGCAGCATATGAAATTCTTATCCAACTGTTGGTGAGGCCCCAATCCCTTATGTTTTATAAGCTCTCCACTGAGAAGTCTGCCATTAGCCTGATGAGTTTTCCTTTGTAGGTTAATTTTTTTATATATATTGCTTCTTGTAGAGTTTTCCTCTTCATTTTTTGATTCTGGCCAGGATGCAGAATATATGTCTTGGAGTTCTCCTGTTTGCCATGAATTGTCCCAGTTTTCAATAAACATCTTATTTCTAGTTATCTGAATCTCTGTTGATATCAGTAAAGTTGTTCTCAGTAATTCCATTGAATATATGTTCTGTGCTTTTTGCTTTTTCTTTCTTTCTTTGTTTGTATTTTTTTTTTTTTTGTTGTTGTTGTTGTTGTTTTTGGCTGGGGCTGGGTTTGAACCTGCCACCTCTGGCACATGGAGCCAGCATCCTACTCTTTTGAGCCATAGACATCACCCTTTTTGCTTTTTCTTTCTCTTTCTCCCTCAGGAATACCTATAATTTGTGTATCAGTTTGCTTCACACAGTGTTATATTTCCTTGAGTGATTGTTTATTCTTCTTTATTTGCTTTTCTGCATTGTTGACTGCATTAGTTTGAGAACCTTATTTCCAACTTCTGAGAGACTTTTTTCTGCTTTGTTTTGCCTGCTGTTCAAGATTTCTACTGTATTTTGTAATTCTTTAAATGACTCTTTCATTTTTATAGTTTTGTTATATCCTCTTATGTTAAAGTATAGTAAAGTTATAGTAAATTTTTCATTTTTTAAATGATGTCCTGAAATTTTTGGAGGTGGATTCATATTGGTTTTCAACTTTCTTCTCAACTCCATCTTCTTCACCATTCATGTTCTGAATTCCAATTCTAACCTTTTAAAAATTTCCTTTTAGTTTGGTTCCATTACCCTACCTGCATCAGAATCCCTTCGGAGATGTTGAACTGGTTTATTTTTTCTTGTTGTTGGAGTTATTTTGCTTGTTTGTTCTCATCCTAACCATTTTCTCAGCTCAGAGCTAATATGATTACAGTACACCTGTTTTTCTTATCTGGTAACTCTTCTACTTAGAAGAAGGAAGGTCCCTAGATGGTGTTTTTGTGTTCCAGAATGGAACACAGCAGAAGAGACCAAGACAAAGTTAATTAAATTGTCTTGTTTTTTCCCCATTCTCCTGTGATTGTCACACTTCAACCTGGTGCTAGATGACCTTTATGTGGAGTGATAAATTGTTCGTCAGGTCACTGTTAGAAGTTTAGTTTGGGACTGGGGAATACCCTCTCTGTGGAGGCTGGTATTAGGATTGTTCTGCTCAGTTCTCCCCTGGAAGGTAATGGTGGCAGCTGGGTGAGACTGCCTGTCTGAGCTGTGGCTGTTTACTCCAACTGTGTCCATGTGCTATAATGGCTTGAGGTTGGAACTTCTCTGAGCATTAGTGCATGGGGGCTGTTCCTTCAGGAGGCTTGTGGGACCCTCAGGGATAGTGCCAGGGCTTGATGGCAGCAAGGAGCCTTAGAGCACAGTCCAGGGGCCTATTGGGAGCAGTAGAGCTTTGGGAGTAGAGCCATGGAGCTGTGCAGTAATGAAAGAACCTGGAGGGAGCGGGAGAAAGTTGCCAGCCCCATGGCAGTGCTAGAGCCCTGGGAGTGGGGTCACAGGGCCCAGCAGCATTTGTAGGTTCTGGTGGCAGGTCTGGAGCCTCGGGGGGCAGAACCATGGGGCCAGTGACTGGGGTGGATTCTCAGGAATGAAGCTTTGGGGCCTGGATACAGTGGAGGAGCTATGGGGCACAGCTCAGGATGGGGGGCAGTGCTGGAGCTGCTAAGGTGGCACTGCAGGTCCAGCATCAGCAATCCATCCTTGAGAACCTTAGCTTGGTGGCAGCTTTTGATTCTTAGAGTAAAGCTACAAGTCCCCTGGCCATGGTGGAGCCTCAGGAGGCAGATTCGGGGCCTGCCCACTGCTCTAGAACCTTAGAGTAGAGCTGCAGTGCTCAACCTCTGAAGGGGGCACTGTAGTATTGTCGGCTCTAGAATCCCAGGGTCAGAGCCACAGGCCAGCAGCAGCAGGGCAGCTTCAGGTGCATGGCCCCAGTGTCAGTGGGAGAGACTCGGGGTAGAGCCTGGGGGCCTGATGGGAGTGCTCAAGCCTCAAAATCAGAGCCTCAGATACTGGAGACAGAGCTGGAGCCTCAGGATGAAGCAGAGACCCTGGGGCGATGGGTACCTCAGAGTAAGGGGTGGGTAAGACATTCAAAAGACAGGAATGGCTGCTGGGGCTGGAGAGTTAGACAGCAGTTCAGGAAATGTGAAGTTGAAGCTACATGGGCTGGGCAGCAGCATGGGAGTCGTGGGAGTGGAGCTGCAGAAGCTGGGAGTCTCTCTGTAACCAGGTCCTGCAAAAACAGTCACCACAGGTTTCTCAGGTAGTATCAGTAGCAACCGAGGTGCCCATCTTGCTTATATCCTATGTGTGGGGCAGGGTGTGGTACTCAGGGCCAGTCACCGAAAGGGTGTGCTCTGCCTGCTCCTCCCCTGGCCCGGCAAGGAAGATGAGGAGTCAGCTGCAGGAGAGCTGATCTCCATGAAGACCTTGGGCTTTGGATGCAAGAGCTCAGAATGGCATCAGATGTAGTCACTCTGGAACAGAAGAAATTAGGTCCTTTCTGGGACCATTGTCCAGTGCAGTGTTGCTGCCCAGATTCCAAGCAGCTCCCTGATCAGTCCAGAGGTCTCTATGGTTGTGGGGTTCCCCTCACAGCTAAGGCAGCAGTGCCTGTGATACATGGAGCCCCAGAGCTGCCTCCTCCTGTCCTTCCCCATGTGTGGATGGATCCCCCAAATACCTCCAGATGTTGCTCAATAGATTGTACCATCATCTCCTCCTGTGCTCTGAATATCCCATGTCACTTCTCCAGTGATTCACAAAGCTCTCTCCAAGAAGACCATCCATAGGTAGGCATCCACCTCAATTTTTTGTCCTATCTTTGAGAGCAGCAGGTGTGGGCTGCTTTTAGTCTGACATCTTGCCCCTCCGCCGCCTGTTCTCGTGTTTTAACAAGCACTTGATATATACTTTTGCCCATTCTCTTAATTTGCACAAAAGTATGACATACTGGGCAATTTCTATGGTAGAGTTATTGAGAGCGAAATTCAGTATATTAATTTTATTTAGCAGCTAAACATTATGCCTATCATGGTGTCGGGAAAATGTACGGGAAAAATGTTTTTCTTCTATTAAAATAAGAAAAGTGTTGTTAAAATCTGTAGCGGGATTTTCCCAGTCGGGTATGTGTAGATGTCTTCACACTATATATGTCATGTTGTGAGAGCCTGTCGAATCTCCACAGGCAAAATTGTGTAAAAGAAGCATTTGCTGAATGCATTTCCTTCATGATCCTGGTGCATCTCTCTGAAGACACTGTGAATTGGAATACGATAAAAAATAATTCTTCGGGGGAAAACAAAAGCCATAATGAAGACAAAAGAACATTACTAGTGATTCAAATTCTATACTTTTAAGGAGAAAACATTAAAAATAATTAAGAAAATTTTTAATAATATTAATGGATCTGCACATGTTTAAAGGAGGAAGTAACAGAGTGTTTCTAACTTAAACACTATTTTATATTCCATTAGGAAACACAGTATCTCCATACATGTCAGGAGGATGGCTGTTTTATAGTGGATGCTATTTTCTGTATTTACCAAAATAAATACATGCCTATGACCCCTGAAGTGGCATAACAATGAAAGAGCAAAAAAAAAGACACTGAAGCATAGATTATCACTAGTCACTATGTTAAATAAATAATCAGAAACATAAAACGAAGGAAACAAAACAAACCAAAACTCTGTAAAGCCTATTCAAGAGGATCATAGTAGGTAGGAAAAAAACAATGAAAAAAAAAAAAAAACAAACTTTCGTCCCCAAAACACTTCCAGGATGTGATATATTCTGAGATAAGAAAATACAATAACCTTTATATATATGTATATATATATATACTTCCTTGAAAAATGTTACAAATATAATGAGAAATATAGAAAATAAAATATAATTATACATTAATTATTAATTTTTTCAATAGCATCCATTTACTTTTCATTTATTCATACTTAAGCACATGTATTTTCATATTCCATGAACCCAATTATGTGCCCTCTTACACTAGGTAGAGTGGAATAGTGTAGAAGACATTTTTATGGTTTACATTTGACAAAATTATTGTAATATTTGTTTAGAAACTTCATTAACTAAGGATTTGAGCACAATTTGAGATTTAATACATTTTTTTAAATTGTAGAAATGTTATTATGTATATAACAAATATATAATTTCAGTAGCTGAAACAAAATTTCTTAAACAGGCTCAGCGCCTGTAGCTCAGCAGCTGGTGCCAGCCACATACACTGGAGCTGGCAGGTTCAAATCCAGCCTGGGCCTGCAAACAACAATGACAACTACAACCAAAAATAGCCAGGCATTGTGGCAGGCACCTGTAGTTCCAGATATTTGGGAGACTCAGGCAATCTTTTAAACCCAAGAGTTTGGGTTTGCTGTGAGCAGTGATGCTACCACACTCTATCTAGGATGACAGCTTGAAATTCTGTCTCAAAATAATAATAATAATAATAATTAATTAAAGAAAGAGATAATGTCAACAAAACAAATTTTGTTAAATTTTGGGGGGTACAATTAAAAAGTGAGAATCTAATGTCAAATCAGAGGACTAACTTATTTAAGAAAATTATTTTGTTCCCTTTTAGATAGAGAGAGGAAACAAGAAAAGTAAAAGAAAAGAGGAAATAAAAGAGAAGAAAAATATTCATGTATCCCATTAGGTTGGGATGTAGGTATAATAAAATTTTTTTTACACATTCACATGCCTCAAATTTTCTGTTAACTCCAGGAGCTCTTAACTCCACTGCATGCTCATGGTGTTTCTCTATGAATTAACATACTGATACACACACACACACACACATATATATATAGATGTATGTATGTATATAGTATATACATATACTTATATATTTTTCATAAATATAAAATAATTTTATATACATATGTGAAATCATGTTATGATAGGCTCATCCATTTCTGTAATATTTTCTTGGGTCCTTTTTTTTTTTTAACCATAAATGACTGTTGAATATTTTCAAATGGTTTCTAAACCTCTAAGAAAATAATCATATAGTTTTTCCTTTAAATTTATTTTGTGTATAGTATCAATGGATTTATTAATATTTAATTAACATTTCATTCACCAAATAAATTTCACTTCTTTCAGGAGAGTGGGCTTACTTAGTTTTCACTTGTGTAAATTTGTTTCCTGACTTTCTGCAATAATTCTCTTGCTTTCACTTTCTACTTCACATTCATAATATTGAGACATTTTTCAAGAATTCTAGCATAATGCATGTTTGTCTGTCAGTGTAGTAAAGTTTGATACTTTTTCATCTTATCTTTCTTGGTATTAGTTTTGTTCTGATTTTTACTATGTTTTAAATTTTTACTTGCAAGCATACTTTTGACTGAGAATTTCTGTCTCTCTCTTATCTGACTCCATGCTTACTGTTGTCAACTTCTTTCCCTCTACTTCCTTGTACTTTTCTATCTTTGCACACGCTCTCCCTTTTCTAGCAATGCTGCTTTCCCCTCACCCCACACTCCCCATACTCCAATACTGAGCCAGATTTTATAATAATCCTATTAATAAGTTATTACTATCTAGGCATGTTGGAGACAATGTCAGATTCAGCAAGGGAAGAGTACAGCTTGTCATACATACTGGCGCCCTATTTGACTTTCTTTCTTGTCTCCTATGATTTGCACTTTTGATAAAGCCTTCATCCGAGTCAGTATCTTGTGAACATTTGCTTCTTAGCCACCTTTCATCAGAAGAAGAGCTTCTTTATTAACTTTTCCTTTCCAGCCTCAGTGGAAAATTACTCCCCCCACCCTGTTTTTAAGACAGAGTCTCACTTTGCCATCCTCAGTAGAGTGTGGTGGATCATAGCTCACAGCAATCTCAAACTCTCAGGCTCAGGTGATTCTCTTGCCTCAGCCTTCCAAGTATCTGGGACTATGGCACCTGCCACAATGCCTGGATGTTTTTTTAGAGACAGAGTCTCCCTCTAGCTCAGGCTGGTCTCAAACTCCTGAGTTCAGGCGATCCACTTGCCTTGGCCTCCCAGAGGGCTGGGATCACAGGTGTGAGCCGGCTCTTATCCCTTTTTTATAGGTGAGTTACAATGTCTGGTACCACTGCCCATTAATCAACAAAGTTCAGTGCTACTCAATAGTTTGTGATTTTATTCTTCTTTCTCCTTTCATGTACCTATGGTATTTAATCTCAGCTAAGTCTTTTGGGCTCCTTCTTTTCTTGTACATAATTGTTGTTATTGCTATGTGTTAGTAGCAGTGGATGTTTCTCACTGTAAATTTTCTAGGCATGTTACATGTAATGGAAAACTAAACTTGTTTTGCCTAACTGAGTATCACATATTAACAATGATGGCAATGCAAAGTGTTGATGTGGATATAACAACACAAACATGATATCATAGGCTAGATAATGCTTCAAACCAGAAAAGTCTATCAACCTTGTTAATACAAATTATTTCCTAGTTTGGTTTTCTTTCAAGCTTCATTACACTTGTTTAATTCAATCCACTGAGATTTTCAAAACTCACAGGTGAAGGCAGGCAAATAAATGCACCTGGAGAGAAAGAAAGGGCCATATGACAGCTGTTGAGGACAGATTTTGACCATCTGTTATAGAGTGACTTCAATGTTGGGAAAAATATGACTGTTTAAGAATATATATTATGCCAGGATTCCATAACAAAAATTCATTTAAAAAAATGTGATTAAATAATCATGGAAAAAAATCCAAAATTTGCTTTAGTGAAATTATTTTTTAAAAGAATAAATAATACCACCATAATTCAGTGGGATATTTCCTTGTGCCAGAAAACAGTGTAATCTAGAAAATACTCAAGCTTTTCATGTTGAATTATGATGAACAATTTCAAGTGGTATGTAAAAATTAAATGTTTAACATAAACCTAAGTTAGAGAAAGAAGTCACTTTGGGATAAAATAGGGTTATTTATATACCATGAGTACTGCTGAATACATCAGTGATTGAGAGGCTATTAGTAAATCAAGAGAAAAATATTTCTGCAAAGTCTCATTTAATTTGAAGTGAGATTTTAGTTTTCAATATGTTTTAAAGTAAAGTGTACAAATACATCAGAAATTCTTTTAAAGATGTTTATATGTCCAAGAATTGTTTCTGCTTTCCACTTCCAGAGAGAATTTCAATATCTTGGTGATTTGAATTAAGTGACATGCAATGAATGCTGAGTAAATTCTTCCAGACTGCTGACAGGAGACCCAAGTGTAAAGAGTTATGATTGATTGACTCACATATCTCCCTCTTAAGCAAGCACCTTAATGGTATAGCAAAAATTAAGAGACACAGTCACATCAAGAGAAAGAGATGGACAACTTACCCAGCTCTTTCACAATTACTGTGAATATCCTATGTTTCTTTCAGTAATGTGAGTAGAAACTGGTTGCCTTTGTTGTCAACTGTCTTTTTAAGTCAGTTAACAGCATTTTAAGATGGACATAATTATCACTCTTCAGAGAAAACAACAGGTTCAATTACTGATCGGCAAAAGACAAGTCAAAGGTACATTTGCTACTTGCCGCCTCTTCGGAAATATTGAGCATCCTGTGATCAGTGACCCTCTCTTGCATTGCACTCTAGGCTTTGTGTGTGTATACCATTTTCCTCTTCATGTTGCCTTTGGTGACACACCTACCATACCCTAGTAAAAAGACTGGCATACCATCAATAACGTAAGTTAGGTATACAATTTCTTGTTTTAAACTAAGTGTCTGGTGGCTATTTTCAGCATCCATGAAATAAATTGTGGTAGGCTAATGTTATAATATTTTAGAGCTAAAGCTAATTTTTAAATTTTGTGATGTGGTAGCACTAGAAGATGTAGTAGAAGTAAAAGAAATATTGATAATTTTACTGAATTTGGGGGATAAGCGTACTTATAACAGAATAAAATTACTCAAAGGGAAACATTTTGCTAGCTTGCAGATAAAACAGACATTCCTAATTAGGTAGAAGTAAATTAATAAATAAAAAATATTGTTCCTTTGACCAATATGAAGTGTCCATCTTTGTCTTCCTTAACTTTAGTTGCTTTAAACCTTTGTGTCTGAAAGTAAGATTGCAACCCCTCCTCTTTATTTCCATTTGCTTGAAATACTGTTTTCCATCCCTTAACCCTGAACATTGATTTGTCCTTCAAGGCTAGGTGTGTCTCTTGGAGACAACATATGGATGGCTTGTGCTGTTTTATCCAACCAGCTGGCCTATGCCTCTTTAGGGTGAATTCAATCCACTACCATTTATTGTGAAAGTCCTTTGTGTAGTTTTATCCTTTGTGCCATTGTGGAAGCTAAGTTTTGACCTTTAGCTTCTGGGTGTTTACTTTGCTGGTGGTCCATTTTTATTGCCAGTGTTGTGAATAAGTCTAAGTATTCCCTGTAGAACCAGTCTTGTTGGGGCAAATTTCTTCAGTTTTGTGTATCTATAAAAGATTTGATTACTCCATCAATTTTGAAGCTTAGTTTAGCCGGATACAGAATTCTGGGTGGAAATTGTTCTGTTCAAGAATGTTAAAGTAGATGACCATGATCTTCTGGGTTGGAAAGTTTCAGTTGAATAGTCTGCTGTCCCGTCCTTTGTAAGTTAGTTGGTGCTTGCTCCTGGCTGCTTGCAGAATTTTTTCTTTTCATCATGACTTTGGACAGGTGCATTACAATGTGTGTTGGAGAAGCTCTGTTTGAATTGAGATGACCTCAACTGAGGAGTTTGATATCCCTTTGAAAGGCGTGTGTTGGAATCTTTGGTGATAATTGGGAAATTTTCATTTATGATAACCTCTAGTAGGGCTTTCATTCCTCTGGGGCATTCTTCTTTCCTTTAGGAATCCCTATTTTTCATATGTTTGGATGCATCATGGAGTCTCGTAGTTCTCTGAGCAATGGCTTTGCTTTCTCTCTCTTCTTTTCTGCCTCTTTGACTACCTGGGTTAACTACAAAACTTTATTCTCTAGCTCTGAGGGTCTTTCTTCTCCATGATATAATTTATTTTTGATTCCTTTCATTGTCTTTATCATCCATATTTGAAATTTGCTTTCTTTCAAGTCCATTAATTCTTTATACATGGAGTCTTCTGGTCCTCTGCAGGAGCTGTCTTATAGTCCAGTGGGGGAGTTGCTCTGTTTTGGTTTTCCATGTTGCCTGAATGTTTCTGTTGGTTCCTCCTCATGTGTTCTTTCTTCTTGTTTACCTCCTTGTTCTCCCTCTTCCTTCTCACTTCTTTCTTTTCTTCAAATTACCTTCTCTCAGGGCTTAGGTTTTGAAGTGGCCTCAGCCTCTTTAGCAAAGCTAAACTCTCTCTTGTGGCCAAAAACCAAAGACTCCTTGCTCTTGATGACAATATGTTGCAATATGTCACCAGGACACTAGCTGGCACTGTGGTTTTTCTTAGTGGTCAGAGAACTCCGCTAGCAACCTCTATGGTCCTTCTTTCAAACTTAGTTGCCTTTCCTGATCACCTGATTGTTTTCTCAGCATTCAGGCCCTGCCAGGTTGGGATCCTAAAGCTCATAGGAATCCTTCAGAGGCAGGTCTCACAGTGCCCCCTGACTCCAGTTCCCATGGTGTGTGGGAGACCCTAAGCCTGTCCCAAGAGGGGAGTTCTGATCCCAGCAGGCAGAATTAAGATGGCTGTGCTTTAGGCCTCTGCTAAGAACTACTCACCACTTTCCCACAATGGCAGGCCCTGGCCACTGAAACCTTCTCAGTATGGCTGCCTCACCAGCCACCAAACCTATGGCAAATCCTCTCCAGTCGGTATTCAAATCTAGTTGCTGTATGTTGTTCAAGTCTGCCAACTTTTCCAAGCTTTCCTTTTAATGTGCAGCTTCCCCCAACAACTGAAAACTCTGGAAAGGCTTCCTACTCTTCCAGACCTACGTGGGAGGCCAGCAATCCCAGCAGGTTGCAATCACTTCCCTAGTTCATCAGATTTCCACCATTCCAGATCATATGTTGTATCTAGCTCACCACCTTCTTGCTGTGCTCTCTGAGCTGCAATTCTGGGTAAGGTTTCCACGCCAGGTCTGCCTGGATTCTTTCTTTTTTCCCAGTTATTCTATGAGAGCTCAGCTGAACGATCCTTCTGGCCTGCCATCTTGCTCTGCCCCTTAGATGGTTTTCTTCATTTCTCTTTCAGATACATTACTATTACTATGTAGAACTTCACCTGATTTTTGTATATTGATTTTGTATCATGATCCTTTACTAAATTTGTTTATTATTTCTAAGAGTTTTTGTGAAGTCTTTAGGCTTTTCTTGGTATAAGGTTGTGTCATGTGTAAACTGACTCAGTTTATTTCTTCATTTTCTTTCTTTCTTTTTCTTCTTTCTTTCTTTCTTTCTTTCTTTCTTTTTTCTTTTTTTTTTGAGACAGAGTTTCACTATGTTGCCCTTGGAAGAGTGTGATGACATCAGAGCTCACAGCAACCTCAAATTCCTGGGCTTAATCGATTCTCATGCCTCAGCCTCCCAAATAGACAGGACCACAAGTATCTGCCACAACACCTGGCTAATTTTTGTTGCAGTTGTCATTGTTGTTTAGCTGGCCCAGGCAGGGTTCTAACCTGCCAGCCTCCGTGTATGTGGCTGGTGCCATAACCACCATGCTACAGGCACTGAGCCACTTCTTCATTTCTTATTTGGATGGCTTTCATTTATTTTTCTTACCTAATTTCTCTGGCTAGGATTTTCAGTAACAAGCTGAATAGCAGTAGTGGAAGTGGTCATCCTTTTCTTGTTTCTGACCTTAGATGCAAATATTTCAGCATTTTACTATTGCGTAATGATGTTAGCTATGGGTTTATCAAACATAATCTTTATTATTTTGTGGTATATTCTTTCTCTACCTAAAGTGTTGAGAGTTTTTATCAAAAAAAAATGCTAAATGTTGTCAGTTGCTTTTTCTGCATCTACTGAGATGATTCTTTGTGTGTGTGTATGTGTTTTTCTTTTCTTTTCTATTCTTTTTTTTTTTCCTGTTGTCTATCTATTAATGTGATGTACAACATTGCTTGAATTCCCGGGGTAAATCCCACTTGATCATGTGTCTATGTTTCTTATGTTTTGTAGAATTTGGATTTCTAGTACTTTGTTGAGTATTTTTGCATCTTTATTATATATTTTTGCCTAATATTTTCTTACAGTTTCCTTATCTGACTTTGGTATCAGTGTAATGTAGGCTTAATAACATGACTTTGGAGATATCCCCTTCTCTTTAATCTTTTGGTAGAATTTGAGAAGGATTTGAATTTTAAAATATATATTTAGTAAAATTCACCAGTGTAGGTATCTGGTCCTAGTCTTTTCTTCATTGAGAGATTTTTGATTATTGATTCACTGTCTTTACTAATTATAGGTCTCTTTAGATTTTCTATTTTTTAAAATAATTTAGTCTTAGTAGACTGTATATTTCTAGAAATTTATTCATTTTTACTAGCTTATCCGATTTACTGCTGTATAATTTTGTGAATATATGCAGCCACTCAAGTACCTTGTGAGAATTAGAGAAAAAGAAACTATCTTCTGTGGGCAATGAATAATAAAATCAGGTGTAGCAGTAATAAATGGTCCCATTCAGTTTTTTCTGCAATCGTCAGGATTCACGTTACTGCACAGACTTTCCTTAATATTGAATTTTTCAGTTGATGTGTCATCCTTTCTAATATTCAAGAGCTGAAGACATTATTCCTAAATTCCAATGCTATATACAGATTCATCAGTATGTATTTTAAATGCAAGAAGGAACACATTGAAATGCTACAAAGTTATTTTTGTTCACTTTAAAAAAGATACAACACTGAAATAAATACAACACTGTTGAAGTCTATTGTGTTTTTAGAGACTGTTGTTTAAGAAATGGTATTATGAGCAACCTATATTTTCCTTTTCTTTGAATTGCATTTTAAAATAAACATTAATTTATGTTTACCACATGCACATATTTGTTTTACATAGCTAAAGTTTGAGCAATTAAGCCATAGCTATAGTAGTGACAATGATAAGGCAACAGTGGGAGAGGCTGATATGCAAGTCCTCGAGGAGAACAGTGTTAGATCTCAACCAGTTCTGCTTCTTAGAGGGAAGATGACATATGTGGACAGGGTACGACTGAGTAGGGGAAACAGACTTCTATAAAACTTTCACCACTCATCTGATGTATTCGTCTCTCAGAATCCATGCATTCTGTCTTGTTGACCTTTTCAGGACAATCACACATATTTCTTTAGCAATTGATTATCCTCAATTGTTCAGGCATGCTGCTTCTTATTGCTCTAAATTAAACCTATTTTTACCCAAGGTAAAATTAAAACCTTTTATATATAATGCCCTCTCCATTCACAATTAAATTAAACTTTATATTATTAAATAAAGCAATTCTAGAAAGTAAGAAATATGTAGAGAAAGAAAATAATCACAGATGGTTGAGTTAATCATGCTCTTTTATTCATAGCATTTTAACACCTTTGGTCTATCTAAGGACCCTCTGATTGTTTACTTATTAGTCTGTTTATTTTTTTTAATACCCCTAACCTCCTCCCACTCTTTTGTAGGCAATCCCTTTCATGTTTTGAGTACATTTTTTATGTAAATGTGTCCTCACAAATTTATATTTTGTTTACATAAACTAATGGTATTATGCTAATGGTATTATTTATATTTTTGTTTACATAAGCTAATGGTATTATGCCATAAAATGTGCAGTTCATTCTAATTTCAACATTTTTCCGTAACTATGTTCTGTTAATAAGGTCAGCCATAACTTTACATACTTATTTATGAAATAATTACCAGATCGCCCTCTGTAACAGTTGCACCATCTACACTCCCATCAGCAATGCAAAGTAAACATCTCTAGTTTAGTTACAGTTAGCTTTATTCAACTTGTGAATTTTGCTAATTTAGTAGGGGTAAAGAGATTGCATTGTTGTCTCCATTTGCACAAACTGATTCTGTGTAATCTGAATTTTTTTATGATATTCCCCTCTATGACTTGTTTCCTCATACTTTTTGCTCATTGTGCTAGAGGTCTGCTAAATTCTTTTCAATTATTTGTAGGAATCCTCTATTATAAAAGTCATTCAGTTCTACCCTTCCTGTCACCTCCTAAGTATGTTCTGTGTGTGGTTTATGGAGGAAAGCTTTTATAATCTCATTATTCTAATGCGAAGAAAAAATGCAAGAGGAACACTTTTTTTTTTAAAGATTGACTGGGTGTCCATATGATGCCCAGGCTAGAGTGTCGTGGGTATTCCCGGGGCAATCATAGCCCACTATAGCCTTAACTCCACATTATCCCAAATTTCATATATAAAACCAGGCATCTCCTATGCTTAGAGATTATGCCTCATCAGCATAATTCTCTGTTGCTTAAATTGGCAATAAATTTAATGTTATAGTATTTGTTTAGTTTTGTTTTATATTCAGATGCTAAATGCCATCTCCTCTTTTGCTGGTGTTTGAAAGTATTGCAAGTAATTGATAGAATATTATAAAGTGTACCTGAAGCCAGAAACAAGAGAATATGGCATTAGTATTGGTTAGGCAAAGATTGCAAATATTTACTTTCATATAAAGACATCTTCAAGCTAAGCTGTTAACAAAAAATATCACCTAAAATATTAAATCAAATGGATTATGTGTGTTTCAGGAAAATCTGTATACATGTCAAAATTTATAAAATGTTAAGAAACATTACAATTTTTAAATATTAAGTGATAAAAAATTAGTAAATTAAAATCAGTCCTCAAGGTCCCACAAGAAATGTACTTGTAATATGACAAACATCATATCCCAAATTATTTTGGACTTTTATTTTTATTAGTTAAACAGTTACATTCAGGACATATTAGCCCATTTATCCAGTATCAAGTGATCCATTATTTTCCCCTTATCTCTGTGTATACATGCATATACATGGTGTATCTTCCCTTGAAATCTTAATTCTATGCATTTCTTGGCCCGTGTTTCTCCAGGGTTAAAACATAATTCCTGGGCTTCTCATCTGCTATAAAAGTATGACCTTGAAGCCTATCAAAAAGTATTTGGGTAGATTATACTGATATTCCTAGTCTTTTCTCTTTAAATTCCTCTGAATTGGCCATATTTATTTAAGTATTTTACCTGTATCTCTTTCTCTGGGTTTCCCATTTGTTGCTTTAGGAGAACACTTCTTCATAATTTCCTGAATCCTACTTCTCTGTGGAGTGATGCAATGAAGTCATTTGTTTGACTCAGCTCTCATTTTGCTTTTTTTAGGTCCACCACTGATATCTAGTTTAGGTATACCTAAGAGAACTTCCGCTTGCTTGTTCTCTTCTTAGAAGTAGTGAGAATAATCTACATTTTCTTTTCCTTTGTCTTTTTTTTGGGGGGGCAGAGTCCGACTTTGTCACCCTTGGTATAGTGCTGTGGCATCGTAGCTCACAGCAACATCAAACTCTTGGGCCCAAGTGCCTCAGTTTTTCATTTTTTATAGTAGAGACAGAGTCTCACTCTTGCTCAGGCTGGTCTCCAACTCAGGAGCTCAAGCAGTCCACCCGCCTCGGCCTCCCAGAGTGCTAGGATTACAGGCATGAGCCACTATACCTGGCCTACATTTTATTTTTAATTTTGTATAGATCTTTAACAGTCTTTAAGAACTTTTTCCTTTTCTTATTTGAGGAATAGCTCCTCTAAGACATGAACTCTTTTCCTTTAGGCTAATTAGTTTCTCTTTTAAAAATTCAGGCTTTGTTTTGTCACTGCACATGTTCTCAACCTATTCTATTTCTTCTTAGGATTCCTGTAAACCTGATTTCTAGAGACAGGGGATTCCAAACAGATTTGTATATTGCAGGAAATTTTAAAAAGGTAGAAAATAAGGGTGAGCCTATCGCATCTGCATCTCTAGTTCTGTCACAACCAAAGTGAAAAATACCACAGAGTTATGTTCTATTCTCTACATGAAGCCTAATTGAATTTTAACATGTAGACATGCATAGAAAAGCAAGAAAATCAGAAAACTAATTGTTCTTCCTTTTATGTCCAAATGTACTATATACAGAAGATGTTTTCTTTCCCTGGAGTTAAATTTTTGCTGGAAAAACTGCACCTCAGTGTTTTGGGGGTCTCGGGAAACCTGGAAGCCTGTGTTTGCTGACTTGTTCACACTTGCTTTAGGCATGAGGAACTCAAGTTTACACATCTAAGTCTGGGATTTGCAAACTTTGCTGAAAGGCATTTTTATAAACTGCAGTCTCAAGCTAGGATCAAAATATCCTTGGCCTATGTCCTAGGCTTCAACTGCGTTGTAGCAAAAACTAACTATTCCACTCTACCAGTTTCAGTTTCAACAACATGCTGTCAAATCCCTGCCTTGATCAGAGTTTATTATGATTCTACTCCTTGTCTGTCTCTTATTATCACCAGCCTAACTAATCAGAAATGGTATTTTCCTTTATCCAATAAAAAAATTTTCTCTTTTTTATGGCTGAGATCTGAGTGATTGAAATATTTAGAGCATAAAATTTCAGCAGGTAAACACCAGAAGGCTTTTTATTAGTGATACAGTGTAGGATTGAGAAAGAGGCGTTAAGCTAAGGGACTTGTTGATGTTGCTCCCCAGAATTAGATTTATTTAAATACTGACTCCACAATTTGACTTCCCAGATAAGGGAGCATCCCTATGTAATTTGAATAGGGAGATTAGAATGTGAAAGGAAGAGGGAATGTGAAGAAAGAGGGAAGGAAAAAAAGGACTGAACAATGTGTTTTCTTCACCCAGAATCTCTGATTACGTTCATTACTTTCACGGTTGTGTGGGACTGAATGATGGTGCAGAGACCAGCAAGTTGACTCTAAAAGTGGCACCTCCCCCAGGGAAACAGAGAACACTCATTGTGTGAGGCTCGTCCATCATTTCCTTCCAAAGGTGACTGGATGGGATATTTTTTCAGCATCTGCCTTGATTAGCAACAGAGAATGGCATTCTATTACTCTTGGATGTCATATTATTAAAAAATACATTTTGCTTGGAGTTTGTTTCAGAACTTTAGAAAACTACCTGTGCTATTTTTCTATTTGTATCCAAAAGCACTGACATGCTCAGCAGCAATTCTTTATTGGTTATAAGTCCTCCGTATGTTACGTTTGTCCTCTGCGGAGATTTACCTCGCTTGATGAGTAAAAGCTGCGTCTGTGTGTTTGGGATTGAGCTATGCTGGGGATTTTTTTGTCATAAATTAAACTTTCAAAAGTTCTGAAAAGTGATAGTAGTAACTACGTGAGACAAGGTTGCCTCAAATATGTGTTTTCATTATTCCTAAAACAAACAAGGAAAGCTAATGTGAGGAATGGCTTTGTTTAAGTCTTTTCAAGACACAGACTTCACGCCATTCACTACGTGGGAACCACCTATTTTATTTTTTTCTAATTTCATGATAATAACATAAGAGGAAGTAAAAGAGATAATAAAAAAGCAGAGAGAAGTAGTAGAAAGTGACAGTAAATGAGGTAAAGACAAATTAGAATATAATACATACAAAAAGAAAAAATAAAATAAAATAGGGTGAAGTAAAAGGACAGAATAGTTTAAAAATAGCTGGAAAAATCAAAAATTTAGGGGGGAAGATAATCATAAAATCTGACTTCAATGTTAATAGTCTATTCTAAGGACAAGCACTGTGATTTTTCCATGTCTGTAGGTAGCAGAACTAATTGGAAAGGGTGTTAATTATAAGAGAGAGAAGTATTTTTTTCCCTTTAGTCACAACACGATACAATGGTAGATTACAGTATACCAAAAAAAAAAAAAAACTTGAGCAATTTTCAGGTCTTAAATATGATAAAATAAAACCATGAACAATAACTGGACTGTTGATTACAAAAACCGAGTCAAGACTAATTATAACAAAATAACAAATTATAATAATAACAAAATGTTATTTAAAAAAGCAAATCACAAATAAAAAATTTCATTATCTTTCCCTCTGAAAATGTAGGCTGCGTGACTCTGCATCCTGAAAACAAATGTCTGACCTAAATTTCATCTATAATTCAATCTTATAATTTATGTTGTGATACATACTAAAAGTTTATTCTAGTTTATCACTCACTCAACTTTTTTTCTTTAATTTTTATTTGCATGGACATATGTAACATATTTGTTCAAATAATTTGTAATAATATGAAAAGTGTCTTATAAAATTTATTTTTTGAAGTTTAGTAATATTTTTGATTGCCTTTACTTTTTAAGATCATGTTCACTTCATTTGTAAATTAAAAAAAAAATTATGATTATTGTGGATACACAATAGTTGCATTTATTTATGGAGTACATGCACTTTTTGTTTGTTTTGTTTTGTTATTTTGAGTCAGAATCTCACGCCGTTACCCACACTAGTGTGCAAGTCTCATCACAGTTCACTACAACCTCAAACTCCTGGGCTCAAGTGATTCGCCTGCCTCAGCCCCATGAACAGCTGGTACAAGAGGCCAGAGAAACTGCATCCCACCTCAGATGATATTTTGATGCAAGCAAATGATATGTAATAATCATATCTGAGTAATTAGAGTGTCTGTCATCTTAAGTATTTACCATTTTTTGTGTGTGTTTAGAACATTCCAATTCCTCTCTTTTAGTTATTTAAAATGTGCAACGACTTCTAATATCTATGCAATAGCAATGTCAAACTTCTTTTACTCTCTAGATGTGTTCTTTCTTCTTTTGGTTTCCAGACCATTCCTTTTTGCAAGTCAAACTATTATTTTTCTTTTGAGTGACAGCTTAGGTATTATTTTTTTCTTAGAGACTTTCATTCATCGCCATTGTTGTGTCTCGTTCTTTAACAAAACCCTCAACACCATTATTTTTCACTAATCTCTTTCTTCCCTGCTAGTCCGAATACATTATGAAGATAATTACTGTCTTTCTCTTATTGTCGTTTTATCATTCCTCTACTTAAGAGAATTTGTTACTGAATGGTATTTTCTCAATGAATTATATGTAAATAAAATGTATTATTTGAATGACTACAATGAATAGCACACTTTAATTCTTTTTAATAAATATATTTGTACTTGTTTTATTAAAATAGTTATTTTATTCTCAATCATTATTTTAGTGAAAGGGCATGAAGTGCCTTTGAGTAGTCTTTTCAAGAAAATGCTAGAATATGACATTTATAAATTCATATTCATTTGTTATAAAATATTTATCAAGTTTATTTTGTGACAGGCTTAAGGGAATGTTCTATTGTCACTATTTCCAATGTTACTGATAGTAAATAAGGATTGTGATTATGATTAATTATAGAACATTATTAACATTACAATTAGTTATGTTAATATTGACCTACCCTCTTAGAAAATTTTAAGTATGCAATATAATATTGTTAAATATATACACTATGTTGTACAGTAGATCTGTAGGACATATAATGTTATGGAACCAAATCTTTGTATCCTTTGACTAGTATCTTACTTTGCCTCTGGCAACCATCATTCTATTCTCTGCCTCTATGAATTCAACTATGCCAGATTCATGATACAAGTTATATTATGAAATATTTGTCCTTTCGTACATGTTATTTTTTATTTAGATTACAATTAATATGTATTTAGCACAACTAAATATTCATTAAAATCAACCTTTTACTTACATTTAATATACATTGTTTTGTGCTATACTGAATTTCTGTTCTGATATTAACAATAAAACTATCAGTACATAGAATTACAAATTAATATATTTTATTAATGATCAAAAACAATCAATAGGCAAGTACGTTTTGGAGACTAGCAACACAATACATTTCCCAAACTATAATTTTTTTTTTTTTTTAGTTTTTGGCCAGGGCTGGGCTTGAAATTACCACCCCCCGTATATGGGGCTGGCGCCCTACTCCTTGAGACATAGGTGCTACCTCAAAATTATAATTTATTATAGTATTGTGCATTTATTAGATAACTTGTAAGAAAATAATAAGTTGACAATCAATAAAAAATTATGAGAGCTCAACGACTCTAAGCATTAGGAAAATACAAATCCAAACTACAGTGAGATAGATATCACCTAATTCCAGTGAGAATGGCTTGAATTAAAATGTTCCAAAACAATAGATGCTATCTGTTAAGAAAAAGATCTCTTACACATTGTTGGTGGGACTCCAAACTAGCATAATGGCTTGGAAAATTACATAGAGCTATTTCAAGAACTGCAAGTGGAAACAACCATTTGATCCAGTAATCCCACTGGTGGACATATACCCAAAGGAAAAAATCACTTTATGAAAATGATACCTGCATTCCAAATTTTATAACAGCACAATTTACAATCACAAAGATATGAAAACAACCCAAGTGCCTACCAATATGTGAATAGATTTAAAAAATGTGGTATATGAATACTATGGAGTACTACTCAACCATTAAAAAAAAAATTGGCAATCTAGTATCTTTGGTGACAGCCTGGATGGAATTGGAAACTATTCTTCTAAGTGAAACACAGAAATTAAGAAACAAAAGCATGTACTCAATACCATGTTAGAATTGACCAATAAACACATACATGAACATATTAAAATAAATCTCAATGAAAATCAAGCTGGCGGTTGGGGATGGGTAAATCTACACCTATTGGGTATGGTGCACATTGTCTGGGGGGAGGCTCACTTACAATCTTAATTCAATTTGTGCAAAAGTCAAAGTATGTAAATAAAACACATGTCCCCCCTAATATTCTGAAATAAAAAAATATAAACTTAATAGATTGATTACCAGTTAATATTTCCAAAAGCTTTATTAAAAAACTGGTGTATTAAAGTTCAAAAATACTTCAGGAAATATCTCCATACATTCATGTACAAAACTTTTTAAATTCACTTTCTTTATCTTCTAAAATTATCTTTTACATACAACTTTCTTCTTTCAATACGTTGTTAAGCACAAGGCTAAAATTCCATAATTTTTATCACTACTGTCATAAAGACTCCATTTCAATTTCTTAAATGCCTTATAAAAATTTTTCTTTAGCACTGAGAAGAGCTTATGCTGGTGTTGTTTTTAAGTGTGTCATAAAATTAATTCTTAAGTATAAAATAGTATCAAAGCAGAAAGACTAATAAATATTGAAAATAAAATATTAATTGAATAACTTACACTTACATTGCTACATTTATCTGCAGCATTCTTTACATTTAATACTCCTTTTTATTTTTAGTGTTTTCATTCTAAATTGTATTTTAAAGTCACCTTAGGCATTTAATTGCTTCTCTGAATAAACACACAACAAGAAAACAAAATCGTTTGTAGAAAATGTAATTAGTGTTTTATTACATTAAAAGATATATGAATATATGAGTAAATAATTAGTTTTATTTAAATGAAGGTGGAGAAATGGGAGTTTTTAAAATGATGTATATGAAGAAAAAGTGAGAAATGTGGAAAAAAAGCTAGTTGAAGAAATGTTTATGTAGAGGTATGTTACTTCATATTTTATTAGAAATAGCAAAAACAAAAGACACCACACACATATCTTATAAAACTAAACATAATATTTTAATTGAAGGAGATCATCAAATATCTGTTAGTGTAAAACAATTATGGAGTACTTCTTAAAGATTGTACTGGTAAGTACATATTTCTGTGGACACACATGATGAGGTAGAACATTCCATGTGCTTGTTACAGGAATGTACCAAAATATGTGTAAATGGTATGAACATATTTAAGTGAACAATCAAAACAAAGCACCTTTCTCCCATGATATTTATCTTTGTTCTAAATTAATTTGGGTATCGGTCTTGTGAATTTTTTCTTTTATTTAATCTTTTTGCTTTGACCTTACATTGAGATTGCATATCTCCACCTCTGCCTACCTGTTCACCACTTTCATACCAAGATCATGGGTTATTTTCTCTGTGTTGCTGATTAAATGGTACATAGTACGTTATCCAGTGTTTGGTAATCTGTAAATGGTTTGGCTTTAGTATCTTATCTTATGAACTGCTCTGCAGCCATGAACCTGCATTACCAGACCCTTCTCCCATTTCCTAGATGCAGCTACCAAAGTGAAAGAAAAATGATAACCAGATTTCACCTAAGCATAATCAAGTCTCCATGTATTACTTATAAATGAAAAGAACATGGGAATCTAAAATGATAGAGGGTAAAACAGCTTAGGGGACCAAATATGTGATTTTCATACAACAAAGTTCAAATTAAAAAAGTTAGAATATAGGTTTTCATGTCTGTCAGATATTAGTTTTATTCCTGATTTTGGTCCCTTACTGGTTTGCTGACTGTGTGCAAGTCACTAAGGCTCAGTTCTTTGTCTAATGGGCTTAATTGAGATCATGCCAGTGAAGAGCTCAGGTCACTTCCTGTCACATACTTTTCCACATATTTTCCAGTAACATACGAATGGGTAAGCTTTAAAAAATATATGAGTAAACTGAACACTTACCTTTCAACAAATAAGATGCATATTATACAATTGTTTTTGAGATAATGAATTAAGATGGCACATATAATGGAGCAAAAGCCATTAAATTTATTTCATGGTGGCTTGGCACCTGTGGCTCAACGGGCTAGCCAGCCACGTACACCTGAGCTGGCAGGTTCAAATCCAGCCTGGGCCCGCCAAACAACAATGATGGCTGCAACCAAAAAAATGGCCGGGTGTTGTGGGGGGCACCTGTAGTCCCAGATACTTGGGAGGCAGAGGCAAGAGACTCACTTGAGCCCAGGAATTGGAGGTTGCTGTGAGCTGTGATGCCACAGCACTCTATCCAAGGTGACAGCTTGAGGCTCTGTCTCAAAAAAAAAAAATTATTTCATGGGAAAAACTATAAATACATGTAGCAAATCATATCAGGTTTACAATTAAAACAATGCTGTAAATCAAGTGACTATTATCTTTGTTTTAAAGTATAAAACCAGAAGACCAATGGCCCTATTATCCTTTTGAAAGCATAAAGGAATCAATAAAAACAAAAGCAAAAACAAAAAAGGGGAAAAAACCCACCATGAAATAGACAAAACGGCAAAAAATTAAAAGAGAAAGAACAATGAAAATAAAGGAAGAAGAGACAACAAAATATCACCTCTGGGATAGTTGGTCAAGAAAAACAATTTTTTGTTCAAACTTTATGTAACAGAGATGGTCATGTACAGCTTCAGTCTAAGCTATCTCAGAGTTGAATGTCAGCTAGGTCCTCCTATCATTGGAAATATGTCTCTGATTCATTGTGAAGAGGGGGTATGTTCCTCTCTCACCTTGACTAAACTTTAGGCAGGCTTCTTCTTGAAGAAAGGCCCCTGACCTCCCTCTAAAGAAAATGTGTAATGGTATATTCATTTTCTGCTCCTTTTCATTGTAAATCTTCCCCAAGCTTCTTTCTAGCTTTATAACCCAGAAATACTTGTATCTAGGAGCCATCCCTTTGAAATGTAATCATCAGAAAAGCCAGTGTCTCCTTTCCTCTCCTCCCAGGACCTTCGGAGGATAGGAACCTAATTTTGATCAGTGCCAATTAACCAATCAGCAAACATGGATGGTCTAATTACATTGACAAACATTTCACCAGTACTTTTTCACTAGCTCATCTCAGGGCTTGGAATACTCCCCATCTTTTGTTTCATAAAAGTTCAGCTCAGTCTGTATGGAAATTTCTTTCCTCTACTGCAATAGCCTGAATAAAATATATCTTGTCTTTTTTAGACAAGTATCTAGTAAAATTTTTATTTGACAATACTTAATTTTATATTATACTTACTCATAGAATCACATTTAAAAACCCTTTAACAAGCAGCTTGAGCAGTTAGGATACACTTTGCATAAAATAAAATACATATGACAGATGCACATCATAAAGGAAAGCTTGATGGATTGCTTTGTGTCTTGCAATGGATTCATGGATTTCTTTTTTCTTTTTTTTTTTTTCTTCATTTTCGTTCTCTTTTTCTTTTCAAAGTACATTTTTTGTTTCCTTGCTTAATATGACCCACAGGAGAAGAGGAAGAATCTCCCATTAAAATGTGTTTTGATAGGAAATGGAATAGAGGAAAGTTATATTGTCAGTGAAAATAACTCAGCAGAGTGTGTTAGAAAATCTGGCTGTGTGTATATTTCTCTTCTAAATCAAGATAAATATTAATAAGGAATGAAGAGCTGGAAGTCAGATTGTCAAAAAAAGGCCATTAGGCATTATCTGGAAGATTGAGAAAAGTGTAACTTTATGCTTTCCCCTTTTAGCAAAACTTTCCCCTCACTCCAAACCCGGGGCTACCACTGATCTTGACCTTTGTATTGTTTCCCTCATCAAAGGTTTGTGCTTTCAAAAACAGTATTCAAACTATATCATAAAATATGAAATAGATTGAAACTGACCCCTTTCACTCAACATAATCCTTTGAGAGACATCCAGATTGTTGTATACATAAATAGTTGATTCCTCTTTGTTGTTGATTAGTGTCCCCTTGAATGAATACCTTCATACAATGCATTTATCCTGTCACCCACTGAAGTGCCTTTATTTGTGTCTAGGTAGAAGTTATAAATAATGCTACTATCAACTATTTTATTTCCAGAAAACCTGTACCATTTTGTTATTTTACTAGCCAATGAATAAAGTTTTACACAATAAAATTGCTTTTAATTACTTATTTAAACAGGAGAATTCCATTGTTTACATATGAATACACCCTTCAGGACTAACAATTTTATTATATTAAAACACATAGATAATATAATGAAAAGGAAGAGCTCGTACTCTTCTAGCCTTTTAAAAAATACTAAAGTTGACTTCTTTGTGAATCAACAATGACTAAATTATAAATTCATATTTGAAAAGCATACATATTTTTCAAAATGTGAAAGTATAAACTTGTTTTCGCAGTGAACATTGAGTATATAAATCTCCCTTCAAAGATAGATATGTAAAATTTAATCTAGTTTATACACTGTAGCCCAGAGAGTGGAAATGGGTTACCTAGTATTAGAGTCTTATTATATGCAAAGACTGAAATTAGTATTTTTAAATTTCAGGCCAATTCTTTTTCTATTATACTACATAGAAATAGCTTCTCATTTCTTTTTCAATTGTCATACACATCAATTTGTGGTTTTGTTGCTGTTGTTTTTAATACCGGCTTTGGTTTTCTTGTTTTCTCTCTGGAAAAGAACAACAGTAAAAAAACATTTGTTGGATTATTCAATTTACTAGCAAATATTTAGGCCATCTGGGTGTTTGAAATGTTGACATAATAGTAAACTGTTTAAATGAAGGAAAAAAGCTGAATAGAAAATCACTGACCACTTATATAAATAAATAAAAGAAACAAAATAAAATGCAAGGAATTCTATTTTAAAATTGAAAAAGCAAGCTCAAAATTTCTATAACAGATGTAATTTGAACCCAGAAGTAGACAAAGGAAAATGTAGTAAAGCAATATTTGAAGCTTAATGTCAAACAATTTTCCAAAACTAATGAAAGTTCAACATGCAGATTGAGAATGTGTAATAGACCCCAAACAATAAACAAATTGACATCCACTTCCTCCCACACACAAACACACCCATAAGTTCATCATGATAAATCAGAGGAAATTATAGATGACATTTTAACAGCGCATAAAGAAAGGAAAGACATTCTTCTTACAGGAGGAATAGAAGTGTGAAGTCTAAATTCTAAACAAATACAAACGCCAATCTTAAATTTTATGAGTAAAAATATTTCAGCAATCATTTCAAAATTAATTTACTTTTATATACACATACAGGCAAAAACTTAAGAAATTTTGTCACCAACAGGTTCTTACCTAGTTAAATATGAAAGGAGATAATATGTCCACCACTACGGTCCTACATGAAAATATAATTATACAGGAAGAAATTCATAATGAAAATTAAAAACGTATAGCTATATGATCCTCTCAATACATGCAGAAAAAGCATTTGATAAAATCCAGCATCCTTTTCTAATTAGAACACTGAAGAGTTTTGGCATAGGTGGGACATTTCTCAAACTAGTTTCTTTATGTTTGTTCATGACTCAGCAGTTCACAAAGCTTGAACCAAACACAGCTGAAGAATAAATTGCTTTATTAGGAAAAGTTTAGCATTATAAAATTCTCTTCCCTACTTCCCAGGCCTACACTTCTCCAGCTCAGCCTCACATTAGACATTCCTCTCCACATTCCCTAGAGGAATTCTACATAAGTGTGGATACTCATGGTTTCTTATCTTTTTAAGTATCTTCTGTGGTCATTCCTCACCCACCTGTCCCTCTGGCCTCTTTCCTTGTTTTTTCAGTGGCTCTGCAGGAAGCTAAATCTGGAGAAGCAAGGCTACTCCCGCCAGAACCCACTTGGATGGATTCTCCTTAGTCTTCAGGTTGAAAGTCCACACATAGGTGGGTCCCCGCTGACTAGTCTTGTACACGGGACAGGAGTAGACTCTGTGGCAATCCTGCTTATCTGCAGGGATGGCCTTGATGAACATCACAGGCATGGGAGGTGTCAGATCCTTCAACTTCGCCTCGGTAATAATCCCAGCCTGAGGACAAGAACATGAGAAGCAGCATCAGACCCGGAGCCCAGCCAGTCAACCTTCCTCATCAGAATATCCGAAGGATGGGCTGCCTTTGTGCCTGCCTTCTTCCGGGTCCTCTTAGCAACATATGATAGAATTCATCTGATATGTGGAAAACACATTTCTATTTTTTCAGCTTTCGGTCACTTCTCGAAGCAGAGTTTCACAAGTTATTTATCCTATACAAATTAATCCCTTTGGAACTTGATTCTCTCCTAGTTTGTCCATTCATTCATTTCATTAAGTGTATTGAATGTAACTATTTGTCAGATCTCATGCTAGGTGCTGGGGATTTAAAGATGATTAAGATGCAGTTCCCTCCAGCAAATGCTTTTGATTTTAAGATTTTTGTTATGTCCTATTTCTTTTTAGTTTCATATGCAACTTCATAGATGCTCTAGAGCATTTTGACTTTTTGAGCAGAGACCTGCATTCTGCCTTTACTCATGTAATATGGACCTGACCATTCGGTAGCTTTCCAGACGAGGCCTTCAATAGGGCTGTCTAGAACAATTTTTCCTAGTCCCGAGGAACAAAAAAGTGTCCTGTGGTAAAATAAATTTGGGAAATGGTGCTCACCACACTCTGTACCTGATGCTCTGCAGCATACACTAGCACACTGAAGGTGAGATGTCCTAGCAGAAAAATTAGTTTAACTTTATTTAATCTAGTGTTTCCCACAGAATCCTTTTCTTTGCAACCTATTCATTTCCCATATGTCCTAATGCTTTATGGAACGTACTTGGGAAATGTTGATTCAGAGCAATTTGCAGATTCTTTGTGTCCATGTGACTTCAAGCCCCTTATGCTAGAAACAGAATTTTATTTCTTTTCATGAAATTTGCTGGAAGAATGTGCCTCTTCACTTCCTTTAGAAGCTGATATAAAGCATGGTGAGTAATAGAACTAAGGTAAATCATGGGAACTTCTCCCTCAAACTGGGTGTTTATGGCAAGGTGTAGAGAGGGTTAGAATATTTTTCTTTCATGTACCATAAAACCAGTGTTTTAAAAGTATATAATTAAGTGTGTTTTAGTATATTAAAAATTTATACAATCATCATCATCTAATCCCAAAATATTTTCATCAAAATATTTTGATGAAACCAAAAAAGAAATCATTTGCAGTTACTGTTAGTTGTGGGATAGTGATAGCTCCAATTATTATGGATGAATTGCTTATTTCTTTCTTCAATTCTGTCAGTTTCTGTTGTGTGTATTTTAGGGGCTCTTATGCTAGGTGCATATATATACTTACAATTGTTGTATCTTCTTAATGGATTGAGTTTGTGTTATTATAAAATGTCCTTTTATGTTTTTATGATTTCTATTTCTTTTATCTTTTCTGTAGCAACATTTTTTTGTCTAATAAATTTTATTTTGTCTGACATTAGTTTAACCTTTCAACTTTCTTTTGGTTTCTGTTTATGTGGCCCATCTTTTCCCATCTATTTACTTTCAACCTGTTGGTGTCCCTTGGGTCTAAAGTGTGTCTCTTGTGAACATAACATAGTTAGGTCATGATAGGGATTTTTAGTTTTAGATTCATTCCTTTTAATTACTTAATCCATATATATATTTAATATAATTACTGATAAAGGAGGATTTATGTCTGCCACTTTTCTATTTGTTTTCTAAACATGTATGCCTTTTCTATTTTTCTGTTCCTCCATTATTGTTGTTGTTAATAGATAAATTCTGGTGTAGAATTTACATTTCCTGTTTACTATATCTTTTTGAATTATTTTCTTAGTGATCACTCTAGGGATTCCAATTAACGTTTTAATGTATAATAACATATTTCAGATTAATTTTAACTTAATTTCAATAGTATACAAAAACTTTATTCTTATGTAGTTCCACTCTCTATTTTTCCTTCGTTTTGTTTGTATCATTCAAATTACATCTTTTTACATTTTGTGCCCATAAGTACAAATTTATAATTATTGCCTTATACAGTTGTCCTTTAAATAAGATAGCAGAGAAATAAAATTGCAAAAAAAATGCATTTATACTATTTCACGTTTGCATATATACCCTTACCAATATCTTATTTCTTGGCTTACTGTACAATTTCCTTTCCTTTCAGTCTGAAGAACTCCCCTTGGTACTTCTTGAAGGGCTGGTCTGCTAGTGATGAATTCTCTCTCTCTCTTTTTAAAAACTCGAGAATATCTTCTTTAATTTTGAAAGATAATTTTGCTGGATGTAGAATTCTTAGCTCGTAGTGTTTTACTTCCAGCACTTTGGTTAAGTTATCCCTCTGCCTTCTGGCCTTCATTGTTTCTGACAAGAAATCAGCTATTACTCTCATTTAGGATCCATTGTAATCATTTTCACTACTTTCAAGATTTTCTCTTTGTTTTTATCTTTCACTAGTGTGGTTATGAAATATCTAGGTATGGATTTCTGAGTTTATTCTACTTGGATTTCATTGAGCTTCTTGGATGTGCAGATTGTCCTCAAATTTTCTATAGTTTTTGGTCATTATTTCTTCAAATATTCTTTCTGCTTCTTTAGTTTTCCTCTCTTTCTGAAACTTTCCATGTGCATATAATTGGTATGCTTGGTGGTATCTCATAGGTCTCTAAGGCCTTTAATTTTTCTTCATTCTTGTTTTCTTCTGTTTTTCAGACTGGATAATCTCAGCTGACCTATTTCCATGTTTGCTGATTTTTCTGCCTATCCAGAACTGCTGTGGGAATTCCTATATTGAATGTTTATTTCAGGTGTTATGCTTTTCAACTACAAAGTTTCTACTTGTTGTTTTTGAAAAAAGATATAATTTCTCTCTGTGTATTGATATACTGTATTCAGTGATACATAGTGTACATAATTTTCTTTAGTTATTTAGACTTGGCTTCCTTTAGTTCTTGGGACATATTTGAAATAGCTGATTAAATGTCTTTATTTAGCAAGTTGAGTATTTGGACTTCTTCAGGGAGAGTTTCTATTGATTACTTTTTTCCTTGTGTATGGTCCATTCCTTTTTCTTTGCTTATCTAGTAATTTTTGTTGAAACCTTGACATTTGAAATAATGTGGCCACTTTGGAAATCATATTCTTTCTGTAGGGTTTGTTGTTTTTTATTTAGTGTCTTTTCTAAATTGATTCTCTAAAGTCTATATTCTTTGTCATGTGTGACCACTGGCATGGCCTGCTCAATTATCTCAGTGGTCAGCAAATAATTGAACAGTTAATAACTAGAGCCAGAAAGTCTTGAAATCTTTGCTAAGAGACTATGTGTACTGGAACATGCCTCCAGTGCTCAGCCAGACAGTTTAAAATGCTGCTAATTCAGACTTCACTTCCCTGCTTTCTCAGAACCTCAAAGTGGCTAGAAGTGGGAGTCTATGACCTTCTCTAGTCTTCCCTAAGCATGTGCATAGTTAGGCAGGCAAAATAATGACAATTTTTGGGTGGGAGAGGGTTGAGGGATCAAAAATTACATATTGGGTACAACACACTGTGTTCTGGTGATAGGTATGCTCAGTCCTGACTTCACCATTATATAATCCATCCATGGAACAAAAAGCACGGTCTTTCCAAAGTCTATTGAAATTTTAATGAAAATAATTAAGAAAAATGACGACAAATTTCTGGGAATGGGACTTTGAAGGTGTTCCCTCTTCATTGGACCCTCTCCAGAGCCTGCTAGGCTGTGGGGTTTTGATTGTGGCCTGTCAGTTTTTGAGGCCGATCAGAGTTGGGGGTGGGATGCAGATGGGACTAGGGCAAGTTAAAAGGCTTTAAAGTTTGTCCTTACCAAGATTTAGCTGTTTTGCCTAAACCAACACTGGTTGGATTGCTAGAAGCCTTTGGTTTAATTTTCAAAGTTCTGAAAAAGTTGATTCTGACTTTTTTTTTTGCCAGTGTTCTCAATATGGAGGAGAAGATTTTTGAAGGTCTTGCTTCTTCCATTTTTGTTGACATCTCTTTTTGAGAACAAGGGTTCCTAGAGAACAGGTGTTGAGTTTTGGAAAATTTTTATTATTATTTATAATCAAATATGAAAAATGGGGGCCAATGATTGGAATAGGTATTCTTTTTTTTCTCTCCCACAATGTCACTGCCCTTCCTTCTGAGTTTCTTCCCTGCTTTCCTTTCTGTGCTTCTTTCGTTTGGGTGTTTTTTTGGGATTCTGGCTGTGGCTTGTCCTAGGCCACCCTACATGTAATACAATCTACATGTGACAGAATCTTGTGCAAATGATCATATGCAAAGAGGGAAGTCAGCTTCCCTGTCAAGATTCGGGGTGTCTGAACATTGTCCCACTTTAGTGTCCTTCCATTGGCCCTAGGATTTGTGTTTTAAGGCTGGCGTAGCAAACTAACACAAATGTGGTGGCTTAAAACCACAGAAGTGTATTCCCTTATAGGCCTGGAGGCTGGAATTCCTAAGTCAAGGTGTGGGCAGAGTTGGTTTCTCTGGAGCCTCTGAGGCCTCTCCTCACTTGTGGTGGTTGTTGGCAATCTTGGCATTCCTTGGCTTGTAGACACATCACTCCTACCTCTGCCTCCACCTTCCCAAGGCATTCTCTGCATCTCCACATGGCCTTCTGATAAGGGCACTAGTCATTGGCTTTAGGGCTAATGACTTTATCTTAACTAATCTGCAAAGGTCCTATTTCTAAGTTAAGTCTCTGAAGTTCTGCGTGGACATGAATTTTTTGGGGGGTAATACTGAGTCTAGTATATCTCTATGTGCAGATCTGGGATCTTCCAGTCTTTTCACAGTTTCACACCCATTAGCTTAGTGTTGACTGTTAGTTAGGTTGGTGTCACCTGCCAAGTGGGATACTTGACTAGGAAGTATCTCTAGACCATGTGTGTGTATAACAAGCACAGAATTGTTCTAGAGCAGTGGTTCTCAACCTTCCTAATGCCTCCTAATGCTATGACCCTTTAATACAGTTCCTCATGTTGTAGTGACCCCCAACCATAAAATTATTTTTGTCGCTACTTCATAACTGTAATTTTGAATCGTAATGTAAATATCTGATATTCAGGATGTACTTTCATTGTTACAAAGGGGTCGCGACCCACAGGTTGAGAATTGCTGTTCTAGAGTATTCCATCCTTGTTCATTTCATTCAACTCAGCCATCCATGTTTGTTTGCCAGTTTCTTATCTTACGGTGACTCAAGTTTCATTAGCCTTCAGTAAGAAATCCTTTCAAAATACCACTTTAGATGACATCTGCTAGCCCCTCTTTGCTGAAATAGGACAACAAAAGGAGAAAGGGATTCCTGCCTTTTGAGAGCTCAGGAATGAGGAAAGTTAGACTAGGGAGGTAAAATGATACCACAGGACACACAGCGGCAAGGAGAGTTGACTCCAACACCTTTTGAGCATGGCCTACATGCCAGCCACTGTTCAAGTATCTTACATGTGAGTTCATTTAATTTTCACAATGAATCTGTTCCCCCATATAGCAGTTGAGATCTGGAAAGGTGAAAGTATGCCCAAGGTCACAGGTACTGTTTCTTGTTGAGATGCAGCCAGTCTGGCTCCAGAGCCCTCACTATTAACCTCTCCAGTCTTCTCCCTCTACAAAGCCTGTGCTTTTTCCGTCATCCCTGGCTGGATAAAAATGGCTCGGTAGGCTCAAGGAAAGAAAGGTTATCTAGGTAAAAAGATGCAGGGGTACCCCTTTTAGTAATCATACTTTATGGGGGGCAATGTTTATTTACTTGGCCACTAGAGGAGGCCCTTGACTGATCCCAGGCTTTACCTGTGTATCCCAGCGGGCACCTTCCATGAAGAGGCCATGGACGTAGGCCCCTTCCCGAGGAGGGCTCCTGAAATCTTCTCTGGTCTTCTTTGTCACGTCACATTGCAGGGCCATCTGGTCCAGTGGCCACTCATTCTTGCGGGCCATGGACTGCATGATGGCAGTTAGGAAGGACTGGGGGTTGAAGAAGCCTGTCAGCCACACAGTGGAGGGCATGGCAAAGTCACCTGTCCAAGCCTCCAGCTCCTTGATTCGGTTGAGGAGGTCTGGAAACCAGGCCGCCAGGCCTGCTGTGGAAGGGTAGGCTCGCCTGGCCCAGGGCTCTGGCACCATATCTAAGTATAGGGCATTCTGTAAGTTCTCCATTTCACTGGTCATGGTCAACTCCCCCTGAAGACAAAGAGTGAGAGGGGAGAGAATGAGGGGGATGACCCTGGAAATGCCAGCCCCAGAGACTACTGGCTCATGGCACCCAGCCAGATGGGAGATGTCTCCAGGGGTTGGTGCCCAATGACTTTCTTTGTCTCATACTTGCTTTGCAAGACTTATCTCACTCGTCCTTGAGCGCCCTCCCTGCTCCAGTGCTGTCAGTCTTACCTGTCTACTTACAGGGTTTAAAAAACACAATTACCTCCCACAGGGGACCTTAAACCACTTGTGGGGGCTATGCTGCGTGACCCTGCCCTCAGGTTTGAGTTCCACCATTCTCCTGCATGCTGCTCAGAAACCCAGGAAGCCAAAGCTTGCAAAGATTGCTATTCCCCCCAAATCAAGGATTTCTTTTAGAAATCAAACTATTGGATATATAGCCAAACTGTAAGGAACCCTCTTTCAACTGCTAGATGGAATTTGTGAAGAAAAGTTTACATTGAAAACAATCTTTAACTCTGGCTCTGCCAAAAGTCCATGGCAATTTTCTGAAGACACTATTTCTATTGTAGTGTTTTCTGTAACAGCTGTTAGTGTGTTGGACAGGGTCAGTTCTCTCAGTAAGGTCAGACTGCTAAAACATGAGACAAGCCTCCACCCCATGGGGCCTAGAATCACCTTGCCTGTGGGACAGGAAACTGGCATCATGGAATTCTAGGTCTAATTCTTTGTCTTTACTTTTGAAGCAGTCAGAAAGAACTCAGTGTGCTTACCTTAAGATGAACATATTTTAGTGCCCTGAGCGATAGCCATAAACTCCTGACTTAGAAGAAATAGACTAAATTAGGCTTGGTGCTTGTAGCTCAGCGGTTAGGACACCAGCCACATACACCAAGGCAGGCGGGGTCGAACTCGGCCTGGGCCTGCTAAACAACATTGACAACTGCAACAGCAACAACAAAAATAGCCAGGCGTTGTGGTAATCCCAGCTACTTGGGAGGCAAGAAAATCACTTAAGCCCAAGAGTTTGAGGTTGCTGTGAGCTATGACGCCATTGCACTCTACTGAGCAAGACATAGTGAGACTCTGTCTCAAAAAACAAACAAACAAACAAGAAAAAGAAATAGACTAAATTAATAACTTCTTTATGAACTTCCCATATTTGTAGTTAACACAGATACACTTTCTATACCATAGAGTACGGTGGCTGGACTACTTTAATATATTAATATCTTAATATTTTAAAGAAAAGACAGACATCTGAATCAGCCCAGCCTGAGTTAGTATAGCCTGAATTACAGAGTTTTTCCTCCTTGAGCAAAGCACTTTATTACAGGGATTAGAAAATGGGTTTTATTTATTTATTTTTTATTTTCATTACAATGATGAATAACAGCGATGCGGTGGATGTCTTTGCCTTGTTCCCAAACTTAGAAAAGTTTTAGTCTTGGGCGGCGCCGTGGCTCAGAGAGTAGGGCGCCGGCCCCATATACCGAGGGTAGAAGGTTCAAACCTGGCCCTGGCCAAACTGCAACAAAAAAATAGCCGGGTATTGTGGCGGGTGCTTGTAGTCCCAGCTACTTGGGAGGCTGAGGCAAGAGAATCGCCTAAGCCCAGGAGTTGGAGGTTGCTGTGAGCTATGAGGCCATGGCACTCTACCGAGACCGAGGGCAACAAAGTGAGACTATGTCTCTAAAAAAAAAAAAAAAAAAAAAAGCTTCATTCTTTCACCATTAAGTAAGTTTTCCTCAGAAGTCCTATAAGTAGAGGAAATTCCCTTTCATTTCTGTTTTTCCTATATTTTAAGATAAACATTTGGTGTCACATTTTGTCAAATGCCTCTTTGGTATTTATGAAGATGATCATGTGATTTTCTTATTTAGTACATTAATATGATGAACTCATTATTTTTCTTTTCTGTTTTTTTCCTGAGTGACAGAGTCTTTCTCTGTTGCCCAGGCTGGAGTGCAGTAGCCAGATCATAGCTCACTGTAACGTTGAACTCATGGGCTCAAACGATACTTCTCCCTCAGTCACCTGAGTAGCTGGGACACACTTGCTTAGTTAAATTTTTTTTTTTTTTTTTTTTTTTTTAGAGACAAGGTCTTGCTATGTTGCTCAGCCTGGTCCTAAACACCTGGCCTCAAAAGATCCTTGTGCCTTAGCCTCCTAAAGTGCTGGGAATACAAGCATGATGAGCCACCTCACTTGGCCCATTGATTGATTGATTTTTTTTTTTTTGCAGTTTTTTTTTGGCTGGGGCTGGGTTTGAACCCGCCACCTCCGGTATATGGGGCTGGCGCCCCACTCCTTTGAGCCACAGGCGCCACCCTTGATTGATTTTTGAATGTTAAAACTAGTCTTGTATTCCTGGGATAACCTACTTTGCCCATGATGTATTATCTTTTTCTTCTATTGTGTGATTGGATTTGTTGCCATTTTGCTAAGGATGTTTGATTGGTGCCCATGAAGAAAGCTGATCTGTCATTTTCTTTTTTAATAATGTCTTTGACTTGGGTATCAAGTTAATTCTGTCTTCATAAAATTTGTTGGGAGTTTTCCCTCTGCTTTTTTTGTTGTTGTTAAATAGATTATTTTTTGAACAGTTCATAGTTTAACAGCAAATTGAGCAGAAGGTACAGAGATTTCCCATCTACCTTCTGCCTTCATACATGCATAGTCTTTGCACTATCGATACCCTCCACCAGAGAGGTGCATTTGCTGCAAGTGATGGACCCACATTCACGTCATCATCACCCAGATTCCATGGTTTACATTAGAGTTTGCTCTTTGTGTTGGACATTCTATGGATTGAGGCAAATTTATAATGACACGAATCCACCATTACAGTGTCATAGCCATCGTTGTTTCAGTGTCCTAAAAGGACTCTGGACTCCACTTTATTCATCCCTTCATCTCCCCTAGTCCTTGGCAAATATTTATTTTTTTACAGTCTCCATAGTTTTGGCTTGCTCAGAGCGTCATACAGTTAGAATAACACAGTATATAGCCTTTTCAGATTGACATCTTTTATTTGGTAATAGGCATTGAAGTTTCCTCCATATCTTTTCACAGCTTGATAGCTCATTTATTTTAGTATCAAATAATATTCCACTCTATGGATGTAGCCATTCATTAATCCATTTACCTACTGGGAGGACATCTTGATTGTTTCCAAGTTTCAGCGGTTGTAAATAAAACTTCTCTAAATACCTATGTGTAGGTTTTTGTATGGTGCTTTAAAAAATTAAATCAAACCCGCCCCTTTTTTTTTCTGAGATGGAGTCTTGCCCAGGCTGGTCTCAAACTCCTGGACTCAGTAATCCTCCAACTTCAGCCTCCTATGCAGCTGGGTTTTCAGGCATGGGCCACCATATATAGTTTAACTTTTAATTTTTTTTTTAATAATTTTATTAAATCATAATTGTGTACATTGGTGCAATCATAGGGCAGAATGTGCTTCATATACAATCAGAAACATTTTGATCGTACTGTGAGAGATAGCCCTCATAGCATTTTCTTAATCACTATA